>LT795071.1:416621-462952 GCA_900162835.1 Sporisorium reilianum f. sp. reilianum | reverse complement strand
GACGGCTTCATCCCCGCCATGGCCACCACCGCCCCACCGTCATGCCGACGACCAGCGGCACTTTCACTCCTGATGGCGGGCAAGGTTCGTATCGCTCGTGTCACTCGGGCGCTGTCACAGGCGCGAGAAGGTGCATCGCTAATGATAAGATTAGATCGAAGCATTCGACAAAGAAGAGAGAGAGAGAAACGATTTTGATGTAGACTACAAGTACAAATGAGGATCCGTAGAGCAGGCCAAGCCGACTCTCGACGACCAATATGCGAATGCGATGCGAGATAACACAAGAACAAACAGAACAGAGCGAAAACCGGGCGACAGCGTCGACGCGATCACGAAGCGATCGGCGCCGCTGCCGTCGCTGTCGGCGTCGCCGCCTGTTCCGTGACCATCTCGATCGCAGTTTCGTTGGCGGTGACTCCGACGCCGGCGACGCCCAGAGCGCCGAGGGTGGCAGCGAACTCCTGGAGGTGGTTGCGCCTGTACTCCAAAATGTCCTGGACGAGCACGCTGGGGCGGATGGGTTTGAGGAGCCAGTCGTCCATGCCGGCGTGCTTGCCCTCTTCAAAGTCGCGATCCGCAGAATGCGTTGTTGCGGCGACGATGCGCGCGCGCTGGTGGGTGAGCACCATGCTGATGACCTCGTCGAGCGAGCCCGAGCCGTCGAGATCGGGTGGGTTGGCCGACTG
Organism: Sporisorium reilianum f. sp. reilianum; assembly: GCA_900162835.1. Classification (NCBI taxonomy): domain Eukaryota; kingdom Fungi; phylum Basidiomycota; class Ustilaginomycetes; order Ustilaginales; family Ustilaginaceae; genus Sporisorium; species Sporisorium reilianum. The sequence continues at coordinate 462,263 of LT795071.1, read as the reverse complement.
CGCGTGCTCGTGCATGCGGATCTGGCGCGTCGCCTCGAAGCCGTCCATGACGGGCATCGAGATGTCCATCAGCACCAGCGCCGGCCGCACCTCGGCATAGCGCCGCACCGCCTCGAGCCCGTTCTCGGCCTCCACCACCTGGATGCCCTGCTTGCGCAGCGGGATGGTGAGCACCTTGCGGTTGATCGCATTGTCGTCCACCACAAGCACCACAAACGGCAGCGAGTCTTCCGGGTTCGACGTGCCGCACATCATCGACGTGGCCTGCAGCGCCACTGCGGCTGCTGCTGCTGCCGGCGCCGGAGGCGGGGTGGTGGACGGTGACGATGACGACGAGGCGTAGTAGCACAAAGATGCGGACGAGGAGGATGTCGAGGACGAGGAAGCAAAGTACGGGTCGTACGCCGTGCTTGGACTGGATCCGACAATGGGCTGATGCGACATCGTGATCGCTGCCATGGGTTGGTCCTTGGCTGTGTGTGGGAGGATGTGGTGGAGAGGCGATGCTCCGAGTCGATCTCTGTGGTTGCTGTTGTTGGCGTCGTCGAACGTGCTGACGAGCGAGTTGTGTCGGCGTCGATATCGTGATGGAGACGATGTAGAGTGCACTGATAGTGATGGTAAAGACGATAACCGTCAGGGATGTGTCGTCGGTGAGGATGGAAAGTTTTTTTTCTGGCAGGTGTAGGAGGGACGGCTAGAGGGCAGCATGCTGACAAGCCCGCAGCAGCAATGACGATTATATCAAATCTGGCTTGCTCAGCTCAGCTGGACGAGCAACAGCCGCCTGCCGCCCAGAGGTGAAAAAGAAGTCACACGCAACGGGACAGCGGGGGGAAGCCATTGCCAGGCTGGTACAGGGCCAGCCACGCGTCGCTCGGCAAGTGCAAGCACACAGCCAGACAGCCAGCACAGGCGAACAAGCCCAAAGCAGCGCGCGAACGAGCGAGGTACAGTTCAAAGATGCACAATGCGTCAAACCAAATCCAAACGCCGGCAGAGCGTCGCTCGGCCAAGGAAAAGAGACAAAAAGAGAAGAGAGCGGCTTGAACAACGGCGAGCGGAGTTTCGTCTGAAATTTTATTTACAGTGGCTCCTCACTTCAAAAGCGCCATGACGGCGTGCCCATTGTGCTCACAGTCAACAATGTCGCCGACTCACTTTTTTCGAAAAGAAATGGGAAAATGCTTTTTTTCCCCTCAGTTCCCGTGGGAATTTCAATTTTCTGCAACTTTAATTTCGAATTGGGCTGCGTGGGCAGAAAGGGGAAAAAAATGCAATTGCTCGGCGGTAGCGAGGGAGATTATTGTGGTTCCCCTGGTACCTGGTCGATCTTTCGCCTCCCCGACACAGCCTGCACACCCGTGTGGTGATGGAAGCTCTGCTTGCGTCTGTTCCTCTCTGACTCCGTCTTTGGAAGTTTTCCGGCCAAGCAGCCAAGCTTTTTACTCGTTGCGACCAGCTCCGCTTCGCCGTCTACCCTGCCGCCAATATCGTTTGCCATTGGCCGCAAGTAGCTTCTCCCACCGTCAGCACGCACCTCTCTTTCTCTCTCCCTCTCTCCGTTTTCGGCTCTCGGCACCGTGTTTCCGTATCGCCATACGACCAAAAGCCGAAGCGTCGCTTCCGCTCTCGTCGCTCGAGCATGCTTTGGCAGGCCCCTTCCCTCGGCGTCCCCGTGCGATCGTCGATCGCTTCTTGCATACTTTGCGAGAGCTGCAGTGCGCTGGCGATTGCTGAGTGTCAATGTGGGCGAGTAAAATGAGTCAAACGGGCTAACTTATCGCATCGCCGCCGCCGCACATGACCTTCATCAGACTCCGAATGTCAACAAAACCAACCCACATGATTGACATGCTTTGCAACCACTCTCTCAGAAGCCTAGAGGCTTGGGCAATCCTTTTGTCCTATTGTAGGAACAAAGAGGTGTCCGACTGTCGAATGCCAAGCTACAGCAGGCACACAGCCAAGAGCGAATCGGGGAAATGAGCCTCAAGTTTGCAAATTCAAGCGCAACAGGATCGGCGTGCCGGTCAGCTTTGGACACGAGGAGCTGCAGCTGGTGGGCCAACGCGACCATGCACCTCGAACCAAAAGCCGCGAGAGAGGTGCATGTGCGTTCGGTGCGAGACCAGACATCATCCAAACCTGTTGACAGCAAGTCGTATCAGCTTGTCGGTGTTGGGTACCCGAAACCGCCGAGAGGCTGGGCGATTTCCCGTCCCGTCGAGATAAGGACCCAAGCTCGAAACAAGGCTTGGCTCGCGTTGAAGAAGAAGAGGTAGCCGCTCGCGGAAGAGTGGTGCCGAACCATGACGGCTTCCTCGGCAAGCGCGCACAAAGACGGCTTGAACAAGCCGAGCCAAGGCGGCTTCTCAGGAACCGACAAGCTGCAAAGCGCCCGCTCGCTAGGTTAGCTGCACAGCGCGACATTGCAACAGCGAAAGTTTTCTAAGCGAACCCAAATGCCGAGGCATCCTACAGTGCAGCCGAGCACGCGGATATCTTCGAACAATAAAACGTGGGATGACCGCTTGCCTGCCTGCGTGCCTGTCTGCCATCCTCCTCGCTTTTGTGTTTCGACAGCTCTCATTGTTGTCGTCCACGCTTGATCGCTCGATCCGTACAAAAATCAAGGCGCTGATACCGCCCCACGCCGTCAAGACGGACTGCCGTTTCGGGAACGGCTTCGGGGTCGCAGCTGTCGGGTTGTTGCACTTTGCGCGAGCGAGTTCAACAAAGTCCATGCAGCATCGCTACACCTTCACGCTGTCCTGTGGAGCTTTAAATTCTTTGAAACAAGGCGGCAAAGACAGCCTCTCTGACGTCGTCGCGCACCGATCGAGTCGCCGTGTGAAATCTACTGTAGAATATAAAAAAAAAATGGAGCCGCCTTTCGCACGCGCACCTCCGTTTGCTGCAGGCCAACATCGACCCATGGGTCCGCGGAACTAGCTTGCCGACCGACGCACGCTTTGGCTCACCGGCTGATAAGGCTCGCCAAGCCAACAGTGACTCGTCGAGCGGCTAAACAGCGACGCGGGCAAGAATCTACCGAGCTGGCTGACGGCCGTCTGTTACACGTGGTGGTTGTTGTTGCTGCGAGCCGCTGGCTCACTTCAGCTTGGCGTTGCATCGGCAGCTGAACCTGTAGAGCGCGCCCTGCGCCTGCTTCTCACTCAGCATGGCGGTCAGCCTCACTCTTTTTTTTTTTTTGCGTGCCATCCACACTTTGAATTGCGTCGTGGTGCGTCGTGGCTGCCCGCGGCGTGCAGCTGGTACCTTGGTCGAAAAGCTTATCGTCGATAGCTCGACCGTCGTCGAGCGCAGTGTCGAATCTGTCCTCCTTCATTCAGCAAAGCGCTGTGCACTCAATGTCGGCAATGAAGCATCTGCAACGCAGTTCTATCTCGACGAGCACGAGCCTTGCAGATACCCTTCATGCGGGATGACGATCCCCTGTGGCCAAGGTTGCTCTGAAACCTACTATACACTGTTTTGGCTCGGAGACTCAATCGGCAGCCATCATAGAGCTCCGACGGAATTGCACGACAACGCCAAGAGTCGAGTCCGGCGCCGTTGTATTGTTCACGCTGCTCCTTCCCAGCTGCCAACGATATCAGCAACCAAGCGCCACATTTTGATAGGGAGGGACAATCAACAACAATCAACGCTCCCACATTGTCTGTAGAAGTGAGACGCGGGATCTTTGGATAAGATTGCTTTCGAGGCGCTCAATGTCGCACGAGGCATATGTCGCGGACCCGTCAACTCCAAGCCATCTGTCGCGCTTGGATCACGTTACACCTCCTCGCCAATCTTTATCTGAAAGCCCTGCACCTCGCTACCGGTCTTTGCTGAGCTTTGCTGAGCTTTGGCGTGCATCAGCGCATGCCACCATGCAACACCAGCAAGCGAGAGACCGACAATCAACTCCTTCGCCACGCCAAAGTCTCATCAAAAGCCACTCTCCCGTTCGGCACCATGGCGGCGATCCACTCTACCACGGTAAGTGTGAGACTGCATGCACTCAGTACCACGGGCTCTGCGCAAAACCCTGTGCATAAAGTGCATTTTTGGTTTCGGCTCGCCCAAAGCCACATGTCGACACACAGCTTTGATTCGGGTCGCTTGTCGCCGACGTTTGCAACCCAGCTGAGCGTCGTCCCCGAACCCGAAACTCATACCACGCCGATCTGGGACGAGCATCGGAGATCGCATTTTTTATTTTTATTTTTTATTGTGCCCAAAATCCCTTCTTTTTTCAACGTTTGCCAAGATCTTTGCTGCCAAGAGAAAGCAAACGGTGCTTGCTTCGTTTAGAGTTTTCCTTTCCTCTTTGTGGTACCGATGATGGCGTGGGGGAGCAGTTTCTATTAGCTTGATATGCCGAGCGACAGTCTTGGTCAATCGGACGATCGAGGCATTGCCAGATCTGGGGGTCGAATAGTCGATGTGCAGACCTTTGCTCTCCAGTCCAGATTCCAGCTATCGAGATCCCCATCTGCGGACGTGGTCATTATCGGCGATGGTCGATTCCAGCCTGCCGCTTCATCAGGGCCCCTTTCATCATCGAACAGTCCTGGTCTCTGCCTTTCCCCCAGCAGTCGCAGTGTGTTTTCTGTCTGTGTCGCGCACGAGTTCAATCATCCGCCTTGGATGGGTTGAGGGAGATCAAGCCTGCAGCACAGCCATGCGCTGGGACACGGATCTTTGTCGTCATGTGTCGTTTGCTCAGTCATACTGTAGGCATTGCAATGATCGTACTAAGGGAACGCAGAAGATCCAGGTGGCCTCCGTTTCGATAAGCTGCTCGGATGTCATGGACATTGTATTCTGGCTCTGAAATCAGATAAGATTAGCATGGTCTTGGAGAGAAGGAGCACCGACCGAGAACAATCCAAATCAGTCGGAGACTTCGAACGTTCTCTGTCAAAGTTGGCACTGCGATGTCCCTTGCTCGACCCGCAAGCTTTTTGAACCGGCGCAGCGGTACGAATACTGGCAGCATACGTCGGCCTTGAGTATACGGGCATCATCGCTCCGCTGCACCCTCGATGCGACACGGAGCGTCGGCCCTTTGCCTTTTCGGCTCTCCGGCTCTCCGGCTTGTCTTTGTTCCGCAGACCGTTGACTCATAGACGGTTCCATGCAGCACAGCTCGCTCTGCAATCCTCGGAACTTATCTGATGCAGATGGCGGTCGGTGCCACGTCGGGAACCGCCGCACTTGAAAGACCACCTACTACGCAAGAAGAAATCGATCCGTCCTACATCGCATGCCGTGCGCTAGCGGTGCACCGATGGTAGCACGGATGTGCGGACCGGTACGTAACAAACGTCGTCACCCGGCAGTGCAGTGTGTCTCGATCTTCTCGGCTGAGTGCCACACTATCTCAAACACATGCACAACCTTGCATTAGCGTACCCTGTTGGTCGCGACCCCAGTTTTTCCCGACAAGCGAGGATCAACGAACGAGCGGCGGTGCGCTGTCGGCGAACTGCTCGGCTCCACGCTGTACCACAGAATTTCGAGCGCGATTTTTCTTCTTCTTCGGACCCTGTTTCTCTCGGGTTGTACGAATTTTGGCCAAACTGGACAGCTAAGCGAGATGCGTGCGAGTCGCACAAGAGTCTGGACCGCTGCAGGCTGCACCATTAGTCGGACGCTCTTCATCACTTTGCTGCCGAGGCGACGGTGGAACAGCGATGGATGCAGCCGACGAAGCACAGACCGAGCGCCGATCGTGCAGCTGCGTTGTCTGGTGGAAACAATCGTGTTTCAGGACAATCCCCGTCGTCAGGACATTCTTCGGGCGGAGCCGCACGCACACGAGCTCGTGTCACCCAAACGGCTCAGACGAGCGCGTGATTCACGCAAGCTTGTTGTGCCATACCTGAATACTAGGATGCAAGGGCGCCGGGCCGACTCTGCAGCACAACACGTCAAGGATCTGAGCCGGAGATGCAAGAACAGCGGACCACAGACTTAGCGAGCTACACATGCGCCCTCTAAGGTTTTTAAGGTTTCCGCCAAGTCGTCAATCGCCAGCAACGCCCGGCAGCATAGCCTTTCCCAGCAACTTGGTCCGATTTCATCTCCCCACCTCCTGCTGCATCCCTTTTGGCCCTTTCGGGGATCTGCATAGTTTCTTGAATGCTCCAGCATGGCAACGAGCCGGCCCTTGCGGCTTTTTCTTTGCCTTCGGTTGCCGAGCCTGCCTGCACGCCTTGATTGGTGCATCAATTGACATGCAAGTCTCTGGCTGCTTCCATGTGATCTTGTCTTCGGTGTTTTGAGCCAGTGATGCCATCTCACACCTTCTCTCGATCGGTAATCTCCGAAACGAAGCCAGACGAATCGAACGCTCGACGCGGCAAAGTCTCCGGATCTAGACCTTCCTATCGCGCGATCTCTGCAACAGGTTGCAGCCTCCCCAGACCCATTCGCGTGTGACCGAAGTGTGCTCTTCGAACAGGCTAATCGATTCACAATCCCTCTAGCCTGTGCCGCGGCCGCGCATGCCGGTCATGAGCCGCTGTCCACCATCGCACCGGCAGGATCACGACCCGTTAGGAGGATCTCAGATGGCAGTAGCGCACCGAGCTTCTGTCTCACCGACCAGATGTACCGTAAATAAAGCGTAATAGCGCTACCGAGACTTCAGCTTGCGTGCATTGTTTGTCTCCGCGCCCGACACACAGCCTAAGGTTGCCGAGACAAATGAGCTGCAGAACAAGCAAACGATGCATAGCTGTAGCACAAACGCGCATCCACTCTGCACTGCGCCCGGATCTGAAGGTGTCTGAAAGGACGCTTGCCCTTTGTTGCCATTTGGGGCGACGTCGCAAGATCCATCGCGCACAACGGCTATCTCCAGCTCCGTGCTTACGACCGAGCACCGAGATCGATCCATGCTCGCCCGTGGTTGTCATTTGTCGATTCTCGCCCGAGGATCGAGAACTTTCTTTCTGCCGCGATGGGCATAGCATCTTATAGAGTGAACGGCTAAAGCAATGCAGCGCCTGGTGACCAGGAGGGAGGAGGAGGACCAGGATGACTGCGGTTGTCGTCAGGAGAGCAGGTTGTTACACCATGGTGTACGAGCAACTATAATGCGCTGAGACATGACGTGAGTCAAGCTTCGTCAGCTCTATCCGCGTGTTTGGAAAGGGTGGACACCACAGAGACTAGCGTAGCTGTCACACAATGCAAAATGAGAGGGACAACATTAACGCCGCTTGTGCTTGCACGAGTCGTTCGCTTCTCGTTCTCTCGCTCCTTGCTGCCTCCTCATCCAAGCAGTGCCGCTGTAAGTTATTTTTTTCTTATTGAGTTGTCAAGAACGAAACCGCTTGGCGAATTCAGGGTTCCTCGACAAGACGGCGCGTTTCACTGCGACGTTCTGCACCCTTGCTGCAGCTTCCGAGACTTCGCCCGCAAGTTTTCCGCAAACGAAGGTGCTTGGGTTTCACTCGGCACATGCGCCGGCCCCGACTCGGTTCGATGCAGCTGCTGCTGCAGGTGTACGTCTGCGGTCCGCGTCACCTGTCGTCTCCAGGATCTGTGATCTCAAGCTTGAGCCTGACCTCACGAGTTGTTTTAAAGGTCTCCCACCTTTTGAGCTCGTCTCCTCATCTCGTCATGCGTCCCCCCAAAGCGCTCGCTGCTGTTCGCTTTACCCATGTGCACCCGCTTCATTACCTGTCACCTCTACACTTGACCACCACTCGCGATATCACCCTGCCACCGAATTCAGGTCGGGCCCTTTGCTTCATGCTACGCACTCTGACGCGTTGACAGGCGTCGCCAAACGAAATCCGCCTAACCGCCGCAGACGACCCGTCAACTGTGGAGCCAGCAGCAAGTCTCAGCATTTCTGAGCATCCGCACTGTACCGACAGCGACCATTTCTCCGAAAGAGCTCTACTTTCGACTCCGGCCGCTCCCCGTGCACCTCAGACCGATCGAGACGCATGCTTGTGTCCAAGATACTACTCCTACGAGCTTTCCGATCCATGACATCGCTACTCGTAGGACCCAAGTTTAAGCTTCAGCAAAGTACGATAGGAGGCTCCCACGGCTTCAGGCAGACGCTGAAAGGCGTTTCCCATGGACTCGAGCCAGGATTCTTGTCTCAGACCTGAACACCCCCGAGATACACGCGACGCGGCCGCATCCGGTGTTACACTACCGTTGAATCTCGATACGACGACGACCCTTTCTGCAAGCACGCTCCCGTCACAGACGGAGTTAGCATCGTCCTTGTACTTGCCTCCGGAAATGGCGCTTCTGCTGTCGCCAGCGCCGTCCTTCGCAGCGACGCAGCTGCCCTTCCCAATGTCGACGCAGTTGGATCCGCTGCAGCTCGCCAGGATCGCTGCGCAGAACTCAGGACTTCCAGCTCGTGAGCAGTTGGATCCATACATGGCATCGACAAGCCTCAACACGTCAGCCGAGATTTCATCGCTGCTGCAAACGGGCAGCTTCCCTTTGTCATCGATAGACACGGCCACCAACGTGATCGGTCAAAGCTGGAACACCTCTCTCGCCGCACCAGCTCCCGACACAGCCAGCTCGCTCGGCCTTTTCATTCCTCCTCCAGCTACACCGCCTTCTTCCTTCACAAGCTCAGAGGCACGGCTACAGCCAGATAATAGCGCGATGACAGTGCCTCGCTCGCTTTCGACCAGCTTCCTGAGCTTGAACAGGCAGCTGCCTCACCTTGCGCAAAGCCAGGCTCTCAGCAGCAGCTCAGAGTGGCAACCAGCATTCACAGCTGCTCCGAATGTCGCCGGAACGACTGCATCAGGAACGCTCACACAGCAGCAGATGCTCGCGTACAAGCAATCGCTCACAAAAGCGCATACGGATCGGCTTGGTGGCTTGCTGGGTCTTCCGCATCCCTTGACACCAGCGCTCGAGGCTGGCCTTCAGCCGGCTCAGCACGACCTTCAAAGCGGTCGCCGGGACACTTTGACAGTGTCATCAATACCACACGGCATCGCAACAGCGCAGCCTCCGATGCTGCCGCAAACCTTTGACGACATGATACTCATCGTCGACCAGGAGGACACGATCGTATGGACGAGCGACTCGATGCGGGCGTGTGCGGGCATGCTGTCCAACTCGACAACCGCCCATGCAGGGCTGGATGCTGTAGGCGCGGGATGGCATCCACAGACGCTCGGCGGACAGCGGATCAAGGTGTCAGAGCTGCTCGCTGATGATCAGGCGGTGGCGTGGTGGCAGCGAGCGTGTCGCGAAATCCGTACGACGCGGGAAGCTCCCGCGGACGCAGGAGATGGCGCTCGTTACAGAAAAGAGATCGTCCTCACACGGCGAAATCGGCAGAACGAAGACACACTCATCGAGCTCGCGATCGTCGCCACACGCAACCACCAAGCTGCCAAAGACGGCTTTCTGATGGTTCAGTTGCGGCCTGTATCGATCCCAGCTGTCGCAGCCGTATCCTCTCAGCCCACAATGAGCAACTCGCTCTCGCATCCCTCTCGAACCTTTCTTCGCAACGGAGACTCCAGCGGCGGCATGGCAACCGCCGAACTGCGTCTGCTCGTTTCCCGAAACGGGCTCATCCTCCGCACCACCTCCCCATCAAACTCTTGCAGCCTTCGAAACCAGTCCGACTCGCCGCGACGCCACGCGGACGCCCGTGCGATCTTTGCCCTCTTCGGCGAAGGCGCGAGCGTGCCCGTGTTCGGACAGAGCCTGGTGGACGTGCCGAAGCTCGCTCCGCTGCTGCACGTCGTTGCACAGGCTGCGGTGGTCGGGCTCGCTCAGACGGTGCAGCTGACGTCTGGAGGCAGGCAGATCAGTGCTACTGTACAGCCGGTGCTCCGGAGTTGCTCGAGCGACGCGGGTGGCGGTAGGCGAGCACATGCTGCAGCTGCGAAGGTGTGGATCACGCTGTCGGCGCCTAGTACTGTCGTGATGCGACGGTCGAGCTCGATACTGCCGGGGAACATGACGGGCTTTGGTGGAGGGCCGGTGGGGATGACGCAGCTGTATACGCCGCAGAGCCGTACGGTTGCGCTCGATCGACGGCACAGCTATCACGCGTTCAAGCAGGATCATAGCTTTCAAACACCCGTTTGGCCTTTACAGTTCAGCAGTTATACGGACAGTACTGCGTCAGCCGCAACACTCTTTACACACCCTAGTGTTCCTCAAGCAGCGCCGAGTAGCCAGTCTCAAGCCTCCACCCTCGGCAAAGGCAGAGACAGCAGCACACAGCCAACCCCTGCGCCTCTGCTGCAAGAGAGCCAGAACACTCGCCTCGACGACACGATCCCCATCACCGACAGTCTCAGCATGCTCATGGCTCGACTTGCGGAAGAGAACCGCAACCTGCGTCGTCAGATCGACGCACGTCGACGCCGACGCCACATGATGCAAGCGCCGCCTGCCGCTCAACCGTTTGCGCAGCCGCAGTGGGGCGCGCCGCCTACACAGCCTATGCAAGGCATGCCAGGAAGCTGCCCTACCCGGCTAGCGTATCTTCCTTAGAACGTGGCCCTAGTTTCGTAAAGGGTTCACAGTCTCTCGGTCTCTCTCGCTTCCTCACAACTCTTGTCAGCAATCCGTCTCGTCCGGTCAAGTTTGTATTCTATTTTACGCCCCTGGCTTCATTTGTTCTAGTTCTTCGCAATACACGTGCGCAATGCAATCCTTCTGCCCTCCCACGTCATTCGAAGTGCGCAGCAAAGCGGTAAGCCGAGGGTAACAACGACAGCGACAAATCAAGCATTACACTGAAGAGATATTACATGTGATTATAGTAGCAACTTTCCCCTCTGACGAGTAACATGGTGTAACCGGACATAGCTCAGTTGGAAGTAGCGATGGTTTGTAATTGGAAATCCTAATCCGGTATTAACGGAAAAGCACCATAGGTCGCCGGTTCGATTCCGGCTGTCCGGACTTTCTTTTTCCCTTTTTTGGCCTACATAAATTTACAGTGGCAGCTACAGAACGATGGCGTGAGCCGCCCACTGATTGGAGTAGGACCGAATGGATGATGATCTCGTCAGCTTGAGCCGTGTGTTGGAGATGAAGAGACGCAATCGGCGAAAGGGTGCTGGAGGTGTACGATGCGTGTCTGTGCCAGAGCCGGTTGATGTAGTAGCCGGCTGAGCTTTTTGATTGCCGTGAGCTGCGAAATTTAGGCTTTCAAAGGGCGGAAAAGACGTGGTCGGTGCGGGGTCATCGCTACATCGCCTCGACACCACTCGATTCCTTCTCAGCTGCACGCTATCACCTTGCTCGACGGGACCCACAACGTATCACCTTGGTCGAGCGTCGCCATCGAGGACTTGGCGTCACGCAGATAGAGAAGCGCTGTCCGCCACGCTTCGTCGATGCACCGGTGCCTGTCGAGTCGTGCTTCTGGCTTCACCACCTTCTCGCAGCGCTGCTCTTCGCGGCTCCTTTACACCACGGCCGGCATCCGCACCAGCTTCACCCACACCCCATATAGATACAGCGCCATGTCGGACGACTCGAACACCCCGGCCTCGGCAGGCACGCGCCGCATAGACACGCTCAGCCGCCACATCCAGCCCGTGCGCCCGCTCACCACCTCGTCCACCTCTGCATTGCCGCGACCCCTCCCCACTACCCACAACGACGACGAGCGCGAGAAACTCGGCACGTTCACGCTGGGCCCCAACGTGTCCATCCCCGTGTTTGCGCCCAAGCAGCCCGAGCGGCTGCCCGCCGACCGGCTGCTGCTCAACCTCGACGACCCGATCGCGCTCGAGCACCTCGAGTTCCTCTCCAAGAAGTGGCAGCTGGGCCAGGACGTGTTCTTGCTCAGCCCGCCCGGGCCGTATGCGCGCCGGCTGAGCTTGACGTTTGCCTCGCTCATCCAGCTGCCGTTCGAGTACGTTTCGTTCCACCGGGATGTGGGCGAGGCGGAGCTGCTCCAGACGAGGAGCTTGTCCGCGGGTGGCAATCTGGTGTTCGAAGATGGGCCTGTGATCCGGGCTATGAAGAACGGGCATTTGCTCATTCTGGAAGGCGTCGAGAAGGCAGAGCGAGGCGTCACGCCCATCATCAACAACATCCTCGAGAACCGAGAACAGAACCTGGCTGACGGCCGACACCTCATCCCCGCCGAAAAGCTCGCCGCGTTCCAGCAGGAAGAAGCGCAGCTCAAAGGCGGCAACTCGAGCAGGTTCATCCCTGTCCACCCGAACTTTCGCGTCATCGCCACCGGTGTCCCCGTGCCACCCTACCGCGGATACCCGCTGGACCCGCCGTTCCGCTCGCGCTTCCAGGCGCGCTGGATCGAGGGCTCCGTCCAGTCCACCGTGCCGCTGCCCGAGAACCTCTCCGACGACGCACAGCAGCTCCGCTCGCGCTGGAGCCAGTGGGCAGCGCTCCTGCGCTACCACACCACGCTCGCACAGGGCAACGACGTGATCCCGCCCACGTCGCGTCTGCCCAACCTGCCCACCACGGCTCTGCCGCTGCTCACGGACATCGTGAGCACGTTCCCGCCCACCGTGCCACTCGCCAATCTCGAGTTCGACGAGGCCGATCCGCTACTTCCCAAGTGGCCGCGCGACTTGCCGGAGCAATCCAAGGCCGTCGAGACGAGCGCGGCTACACTAGCACTGCTCAGCTCGGCGTACCCGCAAGTGTTCGGTCTCGACCAGGAGAAGCGCAAGACGCTCGACTCGCTGCTCGGCCAGCTGCAGATCCACGACCAGCAGGGCGAGGGCGCCGACGCCGCCACGCTGGCTGCGACGGGCTTCATGGGCTATGTGGTCGACCGCATCGAGCGCGCCTCGCCGACCACGGCCAGTATGACGTTTGCGCACGTCGCAGGCGTTGCACCTAATGTGACAATTGACGCGCCGTGTGGCAGCCTCGACCTCGCCCCCGTGCCCCGGCTGGGCGATACGTCGTTCCTCGGCCAGCAGCTCATCGTCACCCCGCGCGTGCTCTCGATCTACAGCCGGCTGCTCCAGCTGCACGCGCTCGGCAGGGACATCTGCCTCGTGCCCGCCAACAAGGCCGCTGCTCCAGACAAACCGGGCGCAGCGTCCACCTCCGACCCACTGGCCGCTGCGGCGCACCAGCCGTCGTCGTCGACAACCACGTGCATCGGGCTGATGGCGGCGACGCTCGGGTATGCGTTCGAGTCCGTGTGGCTGTGGAAGGATCTCGGCGGCGGCGAGCTGCTCATGAGGCGCTCGACGGCTACGGATGGCAGCACGACGTGGGAGCCTGCGCCGCTTGTGCGCGGCGCTATGCAGGGCAAGCTCATCCACCTTGCGGGAGTCGACGTGCTCGGCCCGACGCTGGGCAGCCTGGCACGGCTGCTGCAGGACCGCGAGCTGGAGCTCTGGAACGGCGCACGCATGACCGAAGCCCAGTCGTCAGCGCCGCAGTCCACCAACCCGCCCATCGCTCCCGGCGAGATCGTTCCGATCCAACCGACGTTCCGCGTGGTCGCCACCGCGTCCAAACCCACCGGCTGGCTCGACGAAGAGGCGAGCACGCTCTTCGCCATCTGCAGCACGCGCGCCATGGACGAGCACGAGGAGCGCCACATTGTGCTCTCGCGCGTCGGCCTGCCAGAGCCCACGTCGGACATGAAGCGCATGTTCCACTTTGTCAACCGCTACCGTGCGCTCAGTGCCGATCCGAACCTCGGGCTCGCCAAGTCGCGCAGGCTGGGCACGCGCCAGGTGTTCCGCATGGCCAAGCGCCTCGCGACGTGGCAGGACGACTGCGACGTGCACGGCCTCATCTGGCGCACCTTGCTGGTAGACTTTTTGCCCATCACCGTGCGCGAGGTGATCGCGAATTTGTTGACGGAGTGCGGCATCTACAAGCCAGGCACCGAGGGCGCGTTCCAGTACGTCCCGCGGCTGTGGATCGGCGACCCGCACATCGCCCACCCCACCAACGCCGCCGGAGCCGGAACCCTCGACTTCACCGCCTCCGACGGCTCGGACCGCGAGTACCCCGTCCGCTCCATCCCGCGCTACGACGCGACCACGCTCGATCCCGAGGGCAAGACGCTCATCCCGGACCTCGGCGGGAGCTTCTACAACAACGCGCAGCAGTCGAGCCTGATCCGCTCGTTCGCCGAGGACCTGGTGCTGCTCGACGAGCACCTGCTGCTCATGGGCTCGCAGGGCACGGGCAAGAACAAGATCATCGACCGCACGCTCGAGCTGCTCGGCCGCCCGCGCGAGTACATCCAGATGAACCGCGACTCGACCGTCGCCGGGCTGCTGCAGCAGATCGCGCTCGAAAAGGGCCAGATCCAGTACTACGACTCGCCGCTCGTGCGCGCGATCAAGCTCGGGCGCATCCTCGTCGTCGACGAAGCGGACAAGTGCTCGACCGCTGTTTCTGCTGTATTCAAGAGTCTTGCTGAGCGCGGCGAGCTGAGTTTGCCAGATGGACGCCGCATCCGCCCTGCGACGCACACCGCCACCGACGCGGGCGGAGACATTGTCGTGCACCGCGACTTCCGCCTGGTTCTGCTCTCCAACCGCCCCGGCTGGCCGTTCTTCGGCAACAACTTCATCGAGGTCATCGGCGAGGGCTTCAGCTGCTACGCCGTCGCCAACCCGGACATCGAGTCCGAGGTGCGCCTGCTCAAGGCCGCCGCACCCAGCGTCGACGTCGACCTGCTGCGCCGCCTCGACCTCGCGTTCCACGACCTGCGCGCCGGCTTCGAGGCCGGGCTCATCAACCACCCGTACTCGCTGCGCGAGCTGCTGCACCTCGTGGCGCACATGCAGAAGTTCCCCGACGAGCCGCTCTCGTCGGTGCTGCTCAACACGCTCGCGTTCGATCTGCACCGGCCTGAGAGCATCCGGTGGGTGGTCAAGGCGCTCAAGAAGCGCGGGCTGCCCGTGGAGCAGCTGTCGCTCGACGTGCTGCGCGAGCAGGATCTCGAGCGCATCCGCGCCGCGGAGAAGGCGGGCAAGGACGGCCTCAAGCCCGAGTTCCATCCGGGCAAGGAGGACTACGACCCGAAAAAGGCCGGGCGCGACACAAACCTCGACAAGTCCAAAGAGGGCAAAGTCGACCCGAACAACGAGGTCCACGTCGGCGGCAACACGTGGAAGGGCGGCGTCGGCGGGCGCGACACGCTGGGCCTCGGCGGCCGCGGAGGCTACGGCCGCCAATACACGGGCCACAAGATCCACCAGATCAGCAAGGAGCTCAAAAAGGACGTGCCCGAGCACCTGAAGAAGCAGGCACGCGAGATGGCGCGAGAGGCGCTCGAGAAGGAGCTGCGCGAAAACGGCATGCAGCCGCACGAGGCGGTCAACCTGCACGAGATGAAGCAGAAGGTCGCCGCGCAGGTCCAGCACCTCTCCAACGTGCTCAACGACCTCAAGGCGAACCGGTACGAGCGCGCGTGGCTCACGCGCCAGCAGGAGGGCGAGCTCGACGAACGCCGTCTGTCCGAAGGCCTCGCTGGCGAGCGCGGCATCTTCAAACGCCGCGCAGAGATGCCGCCCGACCCGGGCGCACCCCAGGTGAAGCCCAAACGCATCCGCATCGTGCTCGATCTCTCTGCGTCCATGTACCACATGCAGTACGACGGCAGGCTCGAGCGCGAGCTCGAGGTGGCGCTCATGGTCATGCAGGCCTTCACGCGCATCGAGGACGCCACGGAGCGCTTTGCCGTCGACATGGTCGGCCACAGCGGCGACATGGACATGATCCCGCTCGTCGAGGTCGGCCGCATGCCCAAGACCGACGGCGACATGTACCGGATCCTGAGGGCGATCGTCAGCCACACGCAGTACTGCGACTCGGGCGACAACACGCTCAAGTGCATCGAAAAGTCGATCCGCCAGGTAAAGCGCCCGCTCAAGACGGACCCCAACCACCAGGACAAGATCGACGACTCGACTGCGACGGGCTTGAACGCCCCCATCGTCGAGGAGGACCCCAGCACCTCGCCCATGGACGACTACTTTGTCATCGTGCTCTCGGATGCCAACCTGTCGCGCTACGGCATCACCCATCAGCGTCTCGCCCAGTTGCTCCGTCTCGACGCGCAGGTCAAGACGTCGCTCATCTTCATCGACAAGGGCACCGAGGCGCAGTATCTCGCCCGACAGCTGCCCACCCAGACCCACGTGGCGCGAGAGACCAAGGACATTCCGCGCATCCTCAGCAACATCCTCACCAGCGTCGTTCAGAACTCGTAGAGACTGAGCCGCAGCGGCGGCGGCTGTGGCGGCCATGGTGGTGGAGGAGTAGAAACGTTGCTTTGCTTTCGGATCAATACAGTACAGTGCAGAAGAGGAGCCAATCAGTGAGCGCTTGCGATCGCTTGTGCATGTGGATGTGTGCTGAGCTTGCTCACGGATGTGCTCGCCACCATTTTGACGTTCGACTTTGTGAGACCGCGCAGCCCGCTCTCTGCCTCAATCGCGCGCGCCAAAAGCAGCACGATCGGCCACGTCGGCGGCAATGTCTTCTTCCCTCGCGCGGCCCTTGCCCTTTTCGTTTGCGACTTGTTCCTCCTCCTCGTCGAGCTGGTGCGTCCTCTGCCGTGCTGCATTCACCGCGCGGTCCACGCCGTATCGGAGACCAAGATCCATCACGATGCGGCACGTGGTGCGGTCGGGCAGGAACATGGTCGGGATCGGATGCACGAACGAGAGCAGCAGATTGGTCGAGTGCCAGTTTTCGTCGACCCAGATGCACGGCAGCGGCTTGTAGCCGAGCTTCTTGCGGTTCTCCTCCACGCCCCGCTGCAAGATCTGCGCGACGACTCGGCCCGGGTTCTTGATCACCCGCTTGAGCATGTTCGAGAACAGACACGGATTCCACGCGGCGCACGGGAAAGCGATGTTGTCGTTCGACACGATCACCAAGTCCTGGTCTCGGCATCCCAGAGGCAGGTAGCAGTCCCAAAACGTCCAGACCGTGTTGTGCCGCATCGTCGTCATGAGCAGGTCCGGATCGATGACGTCGAAATGCGGGAGCCTCCATCCCGGCGGATGGATCCGTGGGTCGGGCTCCCACTTGGAGAACGAGGAACCGGTAGGCGAGAGGCACGTCGTGTCAGAGACGTCGTCGTCGCCCGCCGCACTGAACGGCGCAGCATAGGCGACGGTGGCAGGGCTGGTTGCCTCTTGAGCCGCATCGTACGTAGCCGACGAACTGGAGCCCGGTACGGCGACGCCGCTTGGTGCTTCCGACGACCGATTCGTCTCGGACTCCAAGATGGACACGGCGCTCGTTAGCGAGCTGAACGCGCGATTCTGCTGCTGCTGCTGCTGCTGCTGCTGCAACATCTCTGCTCGCGTCGGCCAGTAGACTTGGGCGGGATACTGCGGCGGAGGCATCGAAGTAAAGATGTTCGAGCTCGCATAGCCATTCTCATAGGACGGAGGAACGGTTGCCGGGGCGGAAGCAGCCGTCAGATCCTGCTGCGCAGCGTTCGAGGACGGATCGACTCGGTGTGACGATGCGTCTCCATATTCTGGGTGTTCGGCCGCACCCTGGACAGCCGTCTCCGCGCGGGTCTCTTGGCCATGCGGGTGATCCGGCCCAGTATCGAAGGAGGCGATGCTCGGCAGCTGCTGGGTGGGCTCCAGCTCCAGCTCTGAGACGGCACCATCCGCCTGCGCAGGTCGAAGCTGAGCGACGGGCCCTTTGGCTGACCTCGTCAGGCTGTACTTTTGCGGAGGCGGCTTGTAACGAGGTGGCAGAGAGTCGGGAATCGTGGGCGGCGTAGCAATCGGACCTGCTTCAATCGCGTCCGTAGTCGCTGCTTTTGCTTTGCCTTTCGCCTTTGCTTTGCTCGGCGCTTTGGGCTTGCCCTTCGCCTTCGGCTTGACCTCTGGCTCTGTCAGTGCCGGAGCCTGTTCCGTCAGCCCGGCCTGGACGGACTCGTGCAACAGCAAAGAGTCAATCGGAGCAGAGTTCACCCTGGAAGCCTCGATGGGCGCTTCCGTCTGCGGCAGGTCGTCGGCAACAGGCGCGGCGGCCTTGACTGGCTTCTTCCGAGGACGAGCGGGAGCCTTGCGAGTCTTTTTGGTCTGAGCAGCTGGTTCCTGATCTGCAGGCGCTTCAGTCTGATCGGGATCGACACCGGCGTCGCGACTAGGGGCAGCAGCATTGTCTGAGCCAACCATCTCCATCGGCGCCGAAAGCGATTCTGGCTTGGCGTCGTTCGGCTCGGACTCTGCCTCAGCCAAGGCTTTCTTCCCTTTCGGCTTCGCCTTCGGTTCCTTTTTCTGCTTCGGAGGCGCCTTTGGCTTGGGAGGTGCCTTTGGCTTGGGAGGTGCCTTTGGCTTGGGAGGTGCCTTTGGCTTGGGAGGCGCCTTCGGCTTGGGAGGTGCTTTCGGTTTGGCAGGAGCTTTAGCCGTCTTTCTGACTGGCGCCTTCTTCTTGGGCATCGTGGCATCGCCGTCGCCGTCGATGGGAGCAGGCTGTTCGGAAGGAGTCGAGACAGAGTCGTCCAGCTTCTGTCGCTTCGAGCTGGTGGCTGCATCCTCTTCTGCAGGTCGAGTCAGAGGATTGGGAGACTCTTGTCTCTCGGCGATGGCGACGTTGTTGACTTCGGGTCGGTTCGAAGATGGCTCTTGTTCAGCCGTCCCCTGAGCGACATGCTCGAGCTCGGCTGCTTCGCGCTCGATCTGGCCAAAGAGGGTGTCCACCATCAGGTTCAGGCCTTCGTCGCCGTACTCCTTTGTGCTGGGCGATCGAGTCGCCACCTGCTGATCTCCGTGGATGGGCGGAGCGTCTTCTGGAGGCTGCTCTTGCTTTGATCGAGTCTCGACCACTTCCATCCGATGCGGATCCTCGTCATCGGGCTTGTTGCTCTCGGCAGTCTGGGCTTGAAGACTCTGCTCGTCCGAAGGTGCCGTGAACGGCTCGTCCTTGTGCGCATCGGCCAGCACGGTAACGTCCATCAGACTGATTCGCTGCTCGCTCTCGTCGTATTCCGAGCCTGGTGCATCGGCGGAGGAAGAGGCTGGCGATGGAGCGTCTGCCGGCGCTGCTGCCTGATCCGCGTCGTGGGATGAAGGAAGAAGAGCCTGCCCGTAAGCCGATTGAACCTCTGCGAAAGATGTACTGCTGCCGTCTTCAGCACTCGGTACCATCGGATCATCTCTGGCCAGCTGTTCTCGATGTTCTGCCTGAGCAGCGAGCGATTGCAGTGCTGAAGGGGCCTCGGATGCAGGTCCTGCATGCCCGGCCGTGCCGAGTTGAGCTGCGTCCGTGACCGACTTTTCCTCGAGCGTAGCATCCCGGACAGACGCCTCCTGATCCTTGGCCTGAGAATCTTGGTCCATCGATGCGTGAGTCAAAGTCTTTCCCTCGAAAAAGGCTGGTGAGAATCGTTCGTCCGATGTGGGGCCTCCGCGAGCGTTCGAAGTGTGAAGCGAGGATCCGCTCAGCGTCTGACTAGGGATGGAGGGTAGATGCATAGCGACGGGAGCCATGGTGGTCGTTCTTAATGGAAGCGGTGCGTGTGATGCTGCCGCGCTCCAAACCCAAGCCGAGTCAAACGCAGCTGGTATGAAGTGATGCGCTTGACTCGAAGAAGCGCAGCCAATGCTCGCGAGGAGGCGTCGAGGCGGCCGATGTGGTCGAGAGGCGGACAGATGAGGCGCCACCCAAGCCAGAGCTGATGTGGGATAGCTCAAGCGAGGTGGATTGCATGCGTTTGTGTGCGCAATCGATCGGATCGAACAGGCGGGAGGATTCGAGTTGGCAGATCGATAGAACGCTCCGAATCTGCCTGCACCAAAGCTGGGCTCCTGTCCAAGCCGCAGAGGAGGCGACTGGCGGTGCGGATTGAAGAGGGTCTGATAGAGAAGGGCTGGGTCAGGAGGAAAGGGGCGCCGAAGGATGTCGAATCGACGCTGATCCGTCTCGCTCCGAGCGCTCAGACCAAATGGTGGCAAACGCACAGCTGCGCTGTCAGGGATGTGGTGGGACCGAGAGGTGGAGATGAGAAGCTTGTGCCTTTGTCGAGAGAGTGGAAAGAGGGGACAAGTTTGGCTGTGCGGGCCAATGAAAGCTTTCTCGATGTCGTCTTTGTGAGGTCAAACCTTGTGCACGACGTTTGCCTCTCTGCATGCAGCTGTGCAAAGCTTTTTTTTTCCCTCCGCGTGAACGCGTTGATGAGGCTGTGGTCTCGTCTCCTATGCGGTGAAAAGCGCAAAGCCGTTCAACAACGAGCCACAGCGATGCAACAGTAACGAGGGCTGAAGATGAGAGTGGACGAGCGAAAAGGTGGGATCGAAAGACGGCCATGCGCGTTTATGAAGTTGCAAGGCGCGTCGACAATGGTGATGGTGGTTGCAGCTGCGCAAGGAGCGAGCCGGAGCATGGCTAAGACCCTCGTCGCCTTTTATGAGGTTCGTCACAGGGCGTCGCAACGCTTGTTGGCTGCGCGGCCGTCGAGAGTTGCTTGCCTTTGCGCCGAGAGAGAGAGTTTTCCTCGTCGACGTCACATCGCTCTTGCGCTAGCGACGATGGAAAAAAATCGATAGTGACTGTGGCAAAAGAAGAGAGGAGGCTCAGTCGAGAGAGTTGCGTGACTGATCCGAGAGAGAGAGAGGGGAGGGGGGGGGGGCATCACGACAGAGACAGGGAGGGAGAGAGAGGAGCGACGGAGATGAAGAGGTGACCGCGAAGACTCTCTCTTCCTTCTGCCTCTTCGCCAAGTCGACTTGACGAAAGGCGGCAACTGTGGCGTCAGTCGGATCCAGCCCACTTCTTCTCCTAGAATTAGCGCGCCGCAGATGTGACTGCTCAGACGAGAGAGAGAGAAAGGGAGGCTTTTGAGCCATTTGGCCTGTCGGAAGCGATCCGACGCTCCGTGCCTTGTTTCCCACACATGCCGCTGCGTGTGAATTTCGTCGGAGCAGCCTCGACCTTTTCATCTGTTGGCTAAGTTCCGAGTGGCCGGAGCTTGAGCTGGCTGGCTGGCTGGCTTGCGCTGACACATGGAGAGAGAGCGAGACGCTCGAATGCAGGTGAAAGAAAAAGCTGAGTCGATTCGGACTTTGGCCAAAGAGGAAGCTCAGATCTCGAGCAGGAAAGTTGGTTGCAGTGCTGATGACGCGACAGAGGGCTGATGCAGCTGCGGAAGAGTGGGCCCGCGCCCGCGCCTCCCTCGAAAGAAGCCTGTCAAAGTTCGCGTGTCCCTCACTCGGCCAATTTTCACCTCGACGACGACGCCACGACGGTGCGGCTGTTGGGTGACGGGGAGCGCGCGCGAGCTTTCGAGCCCCAGTCACCGACAGCAGCAGCAGCAGCAGCAGCAGCAGCAAGGCCCTGGAGCGCGACGAGTGCGCCCCTTGCAAAAGACGATAGCGCCGCAATCACCGCGACAGCAATTTCAGGCAAAGAGGCGGCGCGGCGCACACCCTCTTTCTCATCAAACAATCAGCATTCGGAGTTACGCTACTTCGCCAGTCTCGCTTGTTTGCAGTAGCTCCGAGCTTCCAGCCTGAGCTTCTGCGCGCTTTTTTGTCGCCTTGTGACTGTATGAGATGCGAGAAAGCGCGAACGCTCGGACCGTCACAGCAAGGAGATCAGACTCAGGCCTGCGATCAGAGCTGTATGCTCCGATCTGAGCTCGTCTCGTCGCCGATCTCAGCAGGCCTCAGACATGCTCACCACCATCGACCTCGTGCAAAAGCAGACACAACGAATACGAGATTGCAGATGGGCAAAGAGAGCCGATGATACAATGAGCGTGAGCATCTTAGGGCTCGGTGAGGGTGTACCCACCATCCACACAAACCACCTGGCCATTGAAATACTGGCAGCTCGCCAGGAACTGTGTTGTCTGCACCATGTCCTCCTCTCGACCCGGACGACCGGCAGGCAACGCCATCCTGTCCATCTTTCCCTGCAGGCTCGACATGTTGGTCTCGTCGTCCTTGTCGCCCGCCGTCATCTGCGACGCAAACGTTCCAGGTGCCACGGCGTTGATGCGGATCTTGGCCGTCGTCGTAGCGGCCACCTCAAACGCAAGCATCTTGGTGACGTGGTGCACCGCCGCTTTGGAGGCGTTGTACGAGATGTGGCGCTGCGACTGCTTGACGACGCCCGAGATGCTGCCCGTGGTGATGATGGTGGACGACCAGCCCTTGGTGGCGTGGGTGCCCTTGGCGAGCAGTGGCAGAAAGGCGAGGCTGAGAAAGTAGGTCGCGTAGACGTTGATGCGGAAAAGGCGGTCCCAGTCGTCGGGCGAGTTGTCGTCGAGCGACTTGGCGGCAAACTCTTCGGCGGAGAGACGCTGCTCGCGATGCTCGGGATGCGACTCGCCCGAGATGTCGACGGTGGTGGAGCCCTCGTTGAGCGGTCCCACCTGACCTGCGTTCGAGATGAGGATGTCGAGCTTCTGCTCGTGCTTGCTCAACTCGTTGGCGAGCGAGAGGCAGCCTTGCTTGGTCGAAACGTCGCCGCTGAGCGGGATCAGGGGACGATCGTCGGAACCGTGCACCTTGGCCGTCTGCTCCAGAACTTCTTGCCTCCTTCCGACGATGTAGACCTTGGCACCGGCAGCACGCAGACCACGCGCCTGCATCAGTCCAATGCCCGTGCCTCCTCCCGTGACGAGTGCGACTTTGCCGGTGAGATCAAACATTTTGCTCGGAGCCAGATGCTCTGCAGCGGTGTGGTCAGCCGGTGCTGATGTGAACGACATGGTGTCGAAGCTGATGTGGCAAAATGAGAGTGGCGAATGCTAGAAGGTGGTGGTGGTCTGAGACGAAGAGGACGACTCGCTTCCGAACACGTTTTGTACTCGAAGCAGTGTCGCTGGAACGCCAGCGAGAGAGCAAGGCCGACTCTGCCACAGCCAAGACGCTCCGCAGCGGACAGAGAGCAGAGGGACGGCTGATTCACGCCGTGGTCGATGATGCATCTTTGCGGCTTGAGAAGATCTGTCACGACGCCTGCCCAAGCGAGCTCGAGTAAAAAGGGTCCTCTGACTCGCGGCAGAATATCGCAGTCTTGCTGATAAGTTATTTTGGACGTGAGTCAGCGTCAGCTGGAACCCTTTCTTTTCTTCGTTGGCCTTGAGGTGGAGGTGACTGAGCATCGACTCACCCGGTGAATGACACGGCAAGCGAGCATGCGATGCTCTCTGTCCCCAAAGGTCGAGGCTGCACATTCTGAGGGAGCGGGAAAGGTGACTGCGACGGAGCACGAAGAACCGGAAAGGTGCCTGATTGCCTTGTAGCTTGGCATGTCTTGTTTGACACGCTCGACCTCGACCGTGAAAAAGTCGTCGTCGCTCGCACCAGCCAGCGAGTCGCAATCGTATCCGCACCATGCTTCGTTCCCAACATCATGGACGGCGGTGATCGTAGATATCGTCCTCGACATCGTCGTATTTGGACGTCCCTGCGCCTGCGCTGCCACTACCGCTGCCACTTGCGTCTGCTGTTGGAGGGTAGGAAGAGTAGCGGTCGTAGGGCTGATGTGGTGCATCGTAATCATCATACAGATCATGCTCAGCCGCATTGATGTCGAACGCTTCAGCCTCGTCGTCGCGCATCCTTCCATAGGCACTGCGGCTTCCACCAGCCCCGCCGGAGCCTGCACCGCCACCACCACCTCCACCACCACCACCGCGAGAGAAGAGACCACGGATACGCTCGCCCAGCGCCTCACGAGCGTTGTCGCCGAGACACGAGGAGAGGGCGAACCAGCCGATGGCGAGAGCTACGCCGACACCGAGGATGATCCAGAGCGGCAGCAGCGATGAGGATTCGGTCTCGCCAGAGGCGCGGCGGCCTATCGTATGCTGTAGTAGAGAAGTGGAAGGCATCACCGCTCGGTGCAAGAGAGAGAGAGAGGATGCTGAGGTTGTTGGTGTGTCTAGAAGGATCGGCTCGAAGATGCTGGTGCTGAGACGATGTTTGCGCTGAGGTGAGGTGGGCTTGAGCGAAATGGTGAATGGGTCCCTTCGGATGAGAGACGACGGGCGGAATAGAGAGGTTTTGGACGACGCGCCGTGAGCCAAAAGCAATACCCAAATTCCGCTCGTGCGAATTTCCAGCAAAAAGAGGTTTTGGCAGAAAATTGCTTTTTGGCTCCCAGCCCACCTGTGAAATGAAGTGGGGAAAAAATTGGGAAATAAATTCGGAATTTTTTTGGCAGGCAAATCACATGTTAGACCCTGAGTTTGTGTCGACCAAATCAGCTGTTTTTCTGACGCACAGTGTATGCGTTTGTGAGCCAAATTTGGCCCTTTTTAGCTCACAAAAATCCGTGAGCCAAAGTCAAAAAGCCAAATGGTGTTCTAAGTCCGAAATTTGGCTCACGAAAAAGCGAAATTTCGACGTGCCAAAACCTCTCTAATCGCTTAGCGAAAGCTCTTCTTGAAATGCTCTTGCGACTGATTCCAACTCGACCTAACATTTTGAAGAAAAAAGACCCTTTTTTTCGGCTGACGTTGGCAAAGCCGAATTTTTTGAGCGTTTTCGTTGCTCTTCTGGTGGAAATCTTCCGAAAGAGCAGCAAAGCGACACGAAGCTCAGCTGTCTCTCTCTCTCTCTCCACACATGGCCATCCTGACTCGAAGGTCGTCTTGACCACCATCGACGTTTGCTGCCACCACTTTACACGTTTGCAGCGACTACCCTGGACAGCATATTCTTCCATCAGAGACCAGGCGCAGTCGCAATCACACCCGCATCCTCTGAGACGGATGACACGCGGACATGCGCTTTTCCAGATAACCACCTCGACCGCTTTTCTTCGTCATCGTCTTGGAGCCACGCACGGCTTCGCTCCGAGAGACACCGAGCATGTCGTCGAGCTCAGCATCGGCAGAAGCAGGTCCTTCGTGCGCCACTAGGCCCCCTGTGCCCTCCAATATCGACGCCACCCGCGTCAAGCTAGCCAGCACCGATGTGGCAAACGGCAGCAGCGACGGCGAGGGAGCCTCGCAAGCCGCCGCCTCGACCTCTGCCGTCCCTGCCACCACCCCTTCCTTCTTCCCGACACCCGCGCTCGACCACGCATTCGGCGGTATCGCAGCAGGAGCAGTCGCCACGATCTGCATGAACCCGCTCGACCTGATCAAGACCAAGTATCAGGTCGACACCTCGCGTCCACGTCCTCTATCCTTCCGAGCATCGTCGCATGCGTCTGGCAGCAGCGCAGCGTCATCAGCAGCTGACGTCAAGGGAAAGGGCCGCGCGGTCGAGTCTGTCTCTTCCAGCGCGCTGCGACACGCAGCACCAGTGCGCCACGGATGGAGGTACTACGCGCTCGGTGGCAAGATCGGCAACGACATGGTGGGCGCGCTCCACGACATTATCAAGGCTGATGGGTGGAAGGGCCTGTATCGCGGGCTGAGCCCGAACGTGGCCGGCAACTCGGCGTCGTGGGGGCTGTACTTTTTGTGGTACACCATGATCAAGGAGCGCATGTCCGCGCACGAGGCCAACCAGGACTCCGCGACGGGCGAGCCCAAAAAGCTCTCTGCAGCGCAACACCTGCTCGCCGCATCCGAGAGCGGCGCGATTACCGCGCTCATGACCAATCCGATCTGGGTCGTCAAAACGCGCATGTTCACCACGCCGCAGTCCGTCGCCGCCGCCGCCCACACCACCACAGGCGCACGAGCACCGCCCGAAGTGTACCGCGGGCTGTGGCACGGCCTCGTGTCGATCTACCGCACCGAGGGCGTGCGCGGCTGGTACAAGGGCGCCGGCCTCGCGCTGTTCGGCGTCTCGAACGGCGCCATCCAGTTCATGGCGTACGAGGAGCTCAAGAAGTGGCGCACCGCCGTCGCCGCGCGCAAGCAGCGCACGTCCGACACGTCGATGATCAAGCTCTCCAACACGGAGTATATTGTCATGTCGGGCGTGTCCAAGGTCGCGGCGATCCTGCTGACGTATCCGTACCAGGTGGTGCGCTCGAGGATCCAGAACCACGCCACTTCGCATATCTATCCGGATATCGGCACGTGTGTAAGGCTCACGTATACGCAGGAGGGGTTGCGGGCGTTTTACAAGGGACTGGTGCCGAATTTGGTGCGCATCCTGCCGGGCACGTGTGTGACGTTTGTCGTGTACGAGAACGTCAGTTGGGCGCTGAAGGGGTTGGCGCGACGGAGGATGGTCAAGCAGCAGCAGGTGGTGGCGGAGACGGACACTGCAGTGTAGACGATCGCAACGCACACAATAGACAGCCTCTTGCACTTGATCCTCCGGCGACCTACAACTTTGCCCGAGCCGCGTTCCTGAACGGCTCCAGATCCACCTCGGTCGTGCAGATCAGCGCGGTATCCCTGATCGCCTTGAGCCGATACTCGCTGTTGATGAACTGATACTCGTCATCCACCGACATGTCGATGAAGTGGTTGATGCTCGGGTAGTGCACGAGCGTGCACTCGTTCCACCACTCGTGCTTCCCGCGCTTCCCCCTCGAATCTGACTGGTTCGCAGCCAGCGGGCTAATGACAACGCCGACAAGCTTCGCGTTTCCGCCGCGTCTGCCGGCGACATGGGCGAAGCGGCGGCCGTACTCGTGGTACGACTCGACAGCGCCTGCGTGCGTGTGGAAGTGCAGCAGGTTGAGCATCGACACTGCGCCGCTGTGCTTCACCGTGTGGTTCAGGCGCTTGGCCAGGCCGAGGAGCGCGGGCGACAGGCTGAGGTCCTGCCCGTCGTCGCGTGTCACCGCACGGGCAGCACTGCTGGGAGGCGGGACCACATCGCCGTGCGCATCGAGCGTGATCTCGAGCAGCGGCGACGTCGTGCTCCGGAGCTTGGACGAGATGGCGGCGTAGTTGGTGATGATCTTGGACGGGATGCCCGAGACGAGCGAGTAGTGCGTTTTGACGCCGGCGGCCAGCGGGGCAGGCAGCGTGTGCGCGTGCGTGCCGCTCGTCACGAGCAGCAGCGTCCAGGGCGTGTCGTTGAGCAGCGTGTGGTCCACGAGCGTCGGGCGGATGATGGGCGACTGCACGCGGCTCACGGTCACGATGCCAAAGTCGTCCGCGTTGCTGGCTGTTTCGATAAGGAGGTGCAGGAACGCATCGATGCCGCGAGAAGACGCATCATGCAGCTCGACGAGGTGGAGCGCGCACACTGGCATGTTGGACACTTTACGAAGATGGTGTACGAAAGAGGATGAATGCAAAGTCGATCTCGAGCACAGAGCGCATGACGCTGGGCGGTCGGTGGCAGCGTGGGGTAACCCGCGCCGGCAATCGAAAGCATTGCCGAGTCGAATCTCGAGTGCTTTGCGCAGATCTCACTGCATAATCCCCCGATGCGACGATCGAGTAGGCGCCGTATCCGCCTCTCGTGCCGGTCGAGCCTTTGCCGACGCTTGAGCTTGTTCTTGCTCGAGCACGCCGCTTGCGTTGCGTCGGCCTGCCGCACTGTCTCGAGTGTAACTGATCGTGAGAAAGTGTGGCGACCCGGTCCACGCTGCAAACAAAAGGCGCAAGATTAAGCTCGCGCGGCGGCACAGCGAACCTTGGACAACCGGCTCCTTCTCCCTCCCAACAACCATGGCCCCGCCACTCTTCATATGGTGGAGTCGTTGTGTGGACGGCAGACGAACGAGCCCACACAGAACAGTGGCAGCAATCTACTCGCAAAGGCGCAAGGAGGTCGTCCCCGGATCTGATCCGTGCCCGCTGCCGTTGCGCTTGTTTTCCAGGGTCCTTGGCGCAGAACGCACGAATGAGAGCGCTCGCATTGGAACCCCTCAGAAGGCATCATGCTAAGCGCTGTCCATGGCTCGCTCGCTGTGTGAACGGACATTGTCCTCGGTCTCCTCGGATTTTAGCCTTTTTTTTGGGCCTCTTTGCACTCCGCCAGCCAGCTCTCTCTCTCGCTCGCTCGCTCGCTTGCTTGCCTTCTTCCCCCGCATTTTCCACTCTCGCAGAAGAGCCCCCTTCGCACATGCCACCTGAGACGCGGCCGTCAGTTCCGGCTTGGTGGGCTGGTGAGATAGGGTTGCCGAGCGGTCTGGCTGGTTTGTTCGCGCAGTGCTGTCCCGCTCCGTGGGCGCCGTGCGGGTCCGTGTGTTGGGCAGGTGGTGGTGGGAAGCCCCACATTGGCGGTGCACAATGGGGTCCCATTACGAAGTCGTGAATCGTCACCAACATAGACGTTACCTGACCGAGTGTCGGCAGCGGTGACAGCTGTGCCACCGCATGTGCGCAAAGCCTCTTTCGTTTCGTGAGCTACTTATACCGTCCTTGTTTTGCGTGGACCCTTACAGCCTTCACCTCCTTCTCCCTTCACCTCCTCCTCACACCCATTGCGGACCAGGAACACCCTTCCCCCTCCACCACACCCAACGCCTCTGCAACAATGACAACAACCAACGGCGCCTCAGCCGCGCTCGACCCGTACACCAAGCTGTGCCAGGACGTGTCGGGCCCAGGCGCGAACCCGCGCGCCAAACTCGTGCTCGATAGCCTGATGAAGCACCTGCACGCCTTCGCGCGCGAGGTGCAGCTGACCAACGACGAGTGGCTGGGCGCGTGCGATCTGCTGATCCGCTCGGGCCAGATGTCGGACGACCGGCGCAACGAGCTGATCCTCATCTCGGACGTGCTGGGGCTCGAGTCGCTCGTGGACAGCATGGCGTACGAGCGCGCGCAGGCGAGCACCGGTGCGGCGGCGCCCAAGACAGAGGCGACGCAGTCGGCGATCCTGGGGCCGTTCTTCCGCGCGGGTGCGCCGGCGTACGCGCACGGCAGCGATATCGTGCTCGACCACAGCGTCAAGTCTTCCGACGGCAAGGTCGGCGAGACGGCCTTCATGCACGGCCGTGTCACCGACGCTGCCACGGGCAAGCCCGTCGTCGGTGCGGTGATCGACATCTGGCACACCGGCCCCAACGGCCTCTACGAACAGCAGGACCCCGCACAGCCCGACTTCAACTACCGCGGCAAGTTCACCACCGACGCCGACGGCTACTACGCCCTGCGCTGCCTGCGCCCCACCGCCTACCCGATCCCCTACGACGGCGGCGCAGGCGACATCCTCAAGCTGCTCGACCGCAGCCCCATGCGTCCGGCCCACATCCATTTGCTGATTGAGGCACAGGGCTACAAGCAGCTCGTCACGCAGATCTTCGACCGCAAGTGCGACTACATCGGTGCTGATGCTGTGTTCGCCGACAAGAGCGCGCTGACGGTCGAGTTTGCACAGCCCAAGAGCGAGCAGGCCAAGAAGAGCGGCTGCATGCACGAGGTGGCGTACGACATTCGTCTCGTCGCTGAGAACTAGAGCGCGTGGCTCCCGGTCCTCTGTAATTTTGTTTTGTCGTCTCGAGTCGTGAATGTTATACACGTCCTTCCATCGTTGGCGGACACTCTTGTGTGCGATGTGATATGGTGAACACAAAGGAGATGTGAGAGGAAGGGCAAGCTCATCGTGAAGGAAGGGAGCCTGGATTTTTCAGCCCCGAGTTGTTAGATTTGCTCGCATCGTGTTGCTCCGACTTCCGAACCAAAATCGGCATTCGAGCGAAAGCGGTTCTGCATCCTTCTCGTCCTCGCTTCTTCTACCGGTCCACGAATACGAACAGATCCACCATCGAGCCACAGGACACATACACCTTAACCGCTGCTCTGCATTCCAGCTCTGTCGCCGCTGCCATCAAGACCATCGTACCGCCATCTAGAAAGATCGACACACCATGGCCGTCGCATCCACATCCACATCCAACGGCACGGCATCGACAGCCGCCCCCTCGCCCACGCTCTACATCAAAAACATCGAGGGCAAGATCAAGAAGCCCGGTAAGCCCCGCTCTTTCCCCATACCCCCTTTCACCCCCGTCACATTCGCCACTAACCCTTCCTCCCATTTGCGCACAGAACTGCGTGCGCAGCTGCACACGCTCTTCACGACGTACGGGCGGATCCTGGACGTCGTCGCGACGCGCGCACCGCACATGCGCGGGCAGGCATTCGTCGTGTTCGAGTCCGCCGGCGTGGCGGCTGCGGCCAAACGCGCGCTGGACGGGTTTGCGTTCTACGGGCGCCCGCTGCACATTGCCTATTCGACCGGGGGCAAGAGCAGGGCGCTGCTGCGGCGCGAGCTCGGCGCGGACGCCGTGCACGAGATGGACCTGGAGAAGAGCCGGACGATGGACGCGCGGCGCGAGGCCAAGCGCGCGCTCGTCTCCGCTTCTCAAGACGATGCCGCGGAGCAGGAGGACGAGGAGGAAGGAGGAAGGAAAAGGGCGAAACTCGCAGGAGAGGCAGTGGTGCAAGCCCGCAACATCCCCAACACCATCGAGGAGTCCGTGCTCACCACGCTCTTCTCCGCCCACCCAGGCTTCCTCGCCCTCTCTCCCACCAAAGACGCAGAAACGTGGTCAGCAACGATTACGTTTGACACTGACGAAAACGCACACGCCGCACAGTCGGCGCTGCTCGGCGTACAGCTCGATCCGCTCTACACGCTCGACCTACATGTATCATAGACCCCCCGTATTCCCAGAGAATCGACAGTCGGTCACGGAACAGTGCTTTTGTGCTGTGCCCGAGGATGCGTGTGCTGCGTTGGGTCGGCATTGTGCTGTGCTCGGTCGACGGAATCGCACTCGGTCCCGGTTTGAGTTGCGACCGGCCCTCTCGCGTGCGCATCCCTTTCAACACTCGTCACATCTCGCTCAAACAAATCACTTGTCACACGGTCAAACCTCGAAAAAAAAAAAAAAAAACCCCCCCCGACATTGATCGCAAACCCAACAAAGCTATCTGCAACCTGACGTGACACCGTCTAGTGATCAATGATAGCCAAGTTGCCCGAAATCAGCTTGTTCTCCAACACGCTGCCCTCGGGGATCTCGATCTTGTTGCCCTCGTTGGCGACAATAATCACCGTGCCGCGCAGCGTAATGTTGCGGCCGAAAACCACGTCGCCCTGGACGGTGAGGTGGTCGAGCTCGATCATCTCGGGGATGCTCTTGAAGCGCTTCTGGAACTGGGCGACCTTCTTGAACGTATCACCCAACTTGACGACGGGCGTCTGGCTGAACATGCGGCCCGGGTTCATGACGAGCTTGCCGTGCTCGAGCGAGTACAGGTCCGACGTGATGAGCAGCAGGTCCGAGCACGACTTGACGGGCAGGAAGCGCGAGCGCGGCACATTGACGCCCTTGGCGCCGCGAAAGTGCTTGATGGCGGCGCCGACGGCGGTCTCGAGCTGGATGACCGCCTCGCCCGAGTCGAGCGCCTTGTTGTTGACAATGATCTCGAGGTCGAGCTCCTCGTTCTCGAGCACGCGCTTCACCGCGCGCAGGTTGAGCCACAGGTTGTTCGTGTTGAAGATCTTGAACTTCTTGATCGACTTGAAGTCCTCGACGTGCTCCGACGGCACCTGCGCAATCTCGAGCAGACGGATGGTGCCCTCGTAGTCGATGAGCGTGCCGCCCTTGACGTCCGCCTTGGTCTTGTCCGTCACCTCCGAGATGAACTCGGCCTGCGTGTCGATCATGTGCTGGTAGATGTTGAGGTCGACGTCGGCACCCAGGTTGTCGACGTTCGACACAAACAGGTACTCCTTGCCCGCGGCGATGAGACGGTCGAGCAGGCCGCTGTTGTTCATGGCGTCAAACAGGTCGCCGTGGCCGGGCGGGTACCAGAGGTTCTTGTTGTCCGTGGCGGAGCGCGGGCAGGGGAGGAGCGACTCCTTGTTGACACGCGGGTAGCGTGACTGGTTGAAGGTGAGGATCTCGACATTGTGGTTGGCGTACTTCTGGATGACGCGCGCCGTGTCGTCGTCCGTGTTGAACGAGTTCATGAGGATGAAGGGCACGTTGACGTTGTGCGAGCTGTTGAGGTGCTCGATCTGGCGCACCGAGAGGTCGAGGAAGGTCATGCCCTCGCGCACCTCGATGACCGACTTGGGGCCGGTGCAGCCCATGGTGGTGCCGAGACCGCCGTTGAGCTTGAGCACGGCGAGCTTGTTGAGGATCGAGGGGTCGGTGGCCTTGCGGAGCTGGTCGTAGGGGGTGATCTGCTCGGGCGAAGGCGGCTGGATCTTGTCCCAGACGCTGCAGTCGGAAAAGAGTCAGCGACGGAATGGCCATCATTTTGGGTGAAATCTTGCACACTTACAGCTTCTCACCCTTGGCCTTCTCGGCGAGGTAGCGGTTGAAGAGTGTGAAAAAGTTGGACATCTCGGCGTCGAAAGCCTGTGCAGAGCGGAGTTAGAGAGTGGAGAGAGGGTCAGCTTCCAGGCCTGTCTGTGTGTTGGGAGATGCTTGTCCCCGTCGAATGCGACGGCTGGCGAGTCTTTGCGAGTGCAAGGGCGATTTTGGCAGCGGCTAGCAGTGCGTGAGAGCTGCTCGTTTTTCGCTACAGCAGGAGTATGCTGATTCGCCCTTCCTACTTTGCGTGCACGCTCTCGTTCAGAGCAGACGCTGTGAGCTGAAAAGCATCGCCGAGCATTTTCTTGAGCCACAGCAAGCAGCAGAATCGCAAATGCGCCTGCTAGCGACGCAACCAGCCCCTTGGCATGCCAACAACACGCCGCCTCGCATTCGCAATTCGTGCAGAGTAAAGACGAGATACGAACCTTGCGGACAGCAGGGTCATCGATGCCCGAAACGAGCGCGTTGATCTCGTTGCGCATGGCCTTGGCGGCTACACCGGTGGTGGCCGACTTGAAGTCCTGTTGTCGCGGCGAGTCCAAAGAATGTTTGATGTCAGTCAGAACCGTGTCTGCAGAGCCAAAGTGTGGGGAGACAACGTACAATGTGCGAGGCACCGCGGGTGCGCGAGGCCTTGATCTGGGCGCCATTGCTGGGCGTGGAGAGGGTAGCGTTGGACGACATGCTGGACGACACGGTAAGCGGAAGATCCTAGCGATGGAGGAGGTGGGGAAAGGTGGTGGTGGGAAGAGAGCAAGAGCCGAATCGGGTGGAAGCGTTGGATATATTCCGTACAGAGCGAGCTCAAAGCGGGAAGGACGGACAGCGAGCACAGCGCAACAAGTCCAACAGGGGTTTGTGGCGACTGCAATGCGATGTGATGCGATGCGACTTGCGATGTGCGTTTCCCTCTCGCTCTGCGCTGCCTCTCTCGCTCTCTCTCTCTCTCTCTCTCTCTGCCTGCTCGCCCGGGAAGAACGCACAAGGCGAAACAATCGGTTGAGGGTGGCCAAAGCGGAAAAATGACAGAAAAATACAGAAAATACACACAGCGCACGCACGCAGAGAGACCTTTTTTTTGCAAAGTGTTGGTTCTGCGCGAATTCGAAACGACGTGCATGAGAGAGCGCGCACCGCTCTGGAACTCCTGAACATTTTTGCCTCGACTGTGTGTGGGCGAAAAAAAAAAAAAAAAAAAAAACAACATCCAACAGCAACCGCTTGCGGAAGGTCGCCTGTCGACACTGCTCCAGTGGCTCTTTTCCACTGCTGCTCCCGTTCTGGAACCACTTTGTCCGCCCGCTCGCCCGCCTGCCCTCACTGCAGTTCGCACCTACACACTGGCGCGTTGAGGTTTGGGTTCGCTGCCCACGCACAGCGCACATGTCGCCGGTGAATCCAGCCCCTCTTGCAATGTCGATCCCTCTGCAGACGCACTCGCACCCAATCAGATCCTCATCCTCATCATCGAGACTCGTTCCGCAAGCAGCGCAGCAGCAACGAGGCCGCACGTTTTTCGCACCAAGCTGGCAGTCGGGAAGGCAAGCATCGGTTCTGCGCTTCCTTTTCATGCTGCTACTTGAGCCTAGTGTGCAAAACGTTTCTGGATCGGCAGAGTGTCGGTTTCGCTCGTCGAGCTGGGCGTCAAAAAGTACAGTAAATTTAGTGCAAGTTCTTGAAACTCTCTGGTCGAAACGTGTTGCAAGATCGATAGAATTTCCACACCGTCCGCGAGCGAAACAGCTCCATCGGTCCGGGCCTCGCCCGAGTGTTGCCGCCCGCAACTCGCCGCTGCACCAAGCAGACCATCCCACCGCGAAACGATGCTGCCCGCCGCAATCGATACCGTACAACACCTATCCGACTCTGCCCCACTCCATCCTACGCCGCTACAGCATCATCACTGACCAAGCCGAACGAAAATCCAGAAAGAAACAAGCTTGACTGAACCGTGTCTCGCCAACTGTCCGCTCGCCGTTTGCCGCCGCCGACGTAGCGCAACACAATGCGAACAAAAAGGCAGCACGGGAATCCCGGGCTCGCTCCATTTCGCGGAATGCCAGTGAGCCACGCTTTCGCGCTTGCTTGTCTGAATCCCAGCCCTCACGTCGGCGGCATCTTTCTCAGTGTCTCACTACGCTAGTCTGCGGGCATGATCGCCGCATCTCGCTGTCCACGTTGTGCGATCCCCCGATTCGTGCCATCTTCGATTTGCAACCAAGCGATCGTGTATGGGTATGCATTGCGACGAAAGTAGAGAACAAGATGCAGTGCGGACGGCAAACATAAAAAAAGAATCTGAACAGGTCAATACTGATAAGCGGTGGTGGTGGCAGAGCTAGCCACGAGGAGTGCCGACACTCGTCTCTCGGTGCGCAAAGCCCTCAGCATCCGATCCAGGCTCGCTCAGCTCGGCCCAGCTGTCCTGCCCATCGCTGCTGACCGAAATCGCGTCCATGCCACGCACCGCAATACCCTCGCTGCCACTCGAGATCGTCGGGCTCGGCGGCATCTCGAGGTGCTGCCATCTTCCCTCTGAGCCGGCCGTGTCGCTGAGCACCTCAAAGTCGGGCTCGCTCTCTGCGGTCTCGGATCTGGTTTCGTTCGAGCGAGCGTCCTGGCTGGGAGAATGCAGGGCTCTGTTCGAACGGTACGGAGAGTCGTGCGTGTCCGAGGCGTTGCTGCTGCCGTGAGTGTCGGTGTAGAGATCGTGGAAAGAGTGTTGCTGGTCCGAGAGGGTTTGTGAGAGCCCGTTTGTGTCCAACACCACGTGTGCTTCCTCTGGCAGCTCTGGCACCGACGGCGCCGGCGACGAGTGGCCAGTGACGCCTTCTGGCACAGTCTCGTTGGATGGCTCGTTGGCTCGGT
The DNA here is from genome assembly GCA_900162835.1 of Sporisorium reilianum f. sp. reilianum. NCBI lineage: Eukaryota > Fungi > Basidiomycota > Ustilaginomycetes > Ustilaginales > Ustilaginaceae > Sporisorium > Sporisorium reilianum. The sequence continues at coordinate 427,262 of LT795071.1, read as the reverse complement.
CGCTGAACACAGCATGCCACGACGAAGCCGTGCCGTCGACAATGTCGGCGAATGGATCGCTTGCCGGGCCCTGACCAGCCTGCTCGTCCGAAGATGCCGACGCTTTCGGACCAAAGTCGAGGCCAAGCAGTCCATTCTTCGCTGCACCGCTCTCAGCATCGCTGTCGGTAGTCTCCTGCTGCACTGCTTCCGCCGCCTTTGTACTCCCAACGGAGTTGAAGCGTGAGTCGGATGGAAGCGAAGCGGCGTCCTTCACACTCGGCGAAGCCTCGCCAAGACTGTGGTGCGGAAGCTCTGGCGACGTGGGTATGCGTACATCGACCACCGGTACCTTGATGTTGTTCGACGGCGATGACGGCTCCCCTTCGGCACCACTTCCGCCCGCTGGTCGCCGTCTCCTCAACCTGCTGTCTGGCTGTTCCAATCCATGATCGAAGCCACCGCTCATCGATGCACGGAGTCGATCGCGGTAAACGGAAGCCTGTCGTTCGTGCATCTCAAACTCGTGCTGAGCGCTCTCGCTGCTCGCCTCTTCGCCGATGCCTCTGCGGAAATCGTCGAGCTCGCCATCGCTAAGCCGTCGATGTCTGTTGCCGCTGCCACCTGCACGCCGACGTCCCTCTCGTCTTTCCCTAAATTCATCGCGGATCTCGGTGACCGCCTCTTCGAACTCGCGCCGAAACTTGAGCAACTCGTCTCGCACGCCTTGCCCGAACCCGTTGGGCCAGTTTTCTTCGCGCCAAGGACCAAAGACGGCGACTTCGAAGGCGACCGCTGCACCGATGCCTGCAGTAGCGGCTGCGGTGATGACCAGAGGATGCACCATTGCGGCAGATGCAGAGGAATGGTGAAATCGGTGTTGATGGGCGGTGCTTGTCTTTCGAAAGTCGACCGGTGGCTGACCAGCGGCACTGCCAAATCTCAGCCAGGCGAGATGTTGAGCAGCAGTCTTGAGCGATCAGATGCGCCTGATGCGACTGTCTTGAGCCCCCAAGTCAGTGGCGAGGTTGGTGATGAGGAAAAGGAGGATCCGGAGCCAAGGTTGAACAGCGTCGAAAGAGTGCGGGGGAAACGCACAACTCAGCAGCGGCAGCAGCAGCAGCAGCAGCGGGCTGAGCCAGAACTAAGTTAAGAGGCGGTGCTGCTGAGCTGAGTCGCTTTTTTTCCGCCTCTCAGCCAGAGAGAACCCTGCATTTCGCTGCAGGCCAAATTTCGTGCATGGGCCGCTGCGTCAAAAATGGGAACTGTTAGGCCACGCTCCGAATAGGGGCGAGCCACGAGCAGCGCCGGCTCACAGATCTTGACCTTCAAGCTGAACAGCTTGCCATCGAGCCCTTCATCAACACCATCGCAGCTGAGAGCAGCCGTCGTGCCAAATCTTGTACCGAATGCATTGCAAATGAAACGAACCATCTTTTGCTCGTACTTCGCACGACTACTTCTTCCACAACCCCATGAGCTCCTTCTGCAGATCCCTCGCCTTGCGCTCCTTCTCCAAGCTCTGCGTGCTGCGCAGGTGGCCAACGACATCCCTCGTCTTGCCAAAGTAGACCTCTTGCAGCTGGTTGCGCATCTTGGCCTCCATGTCCTCGATCATGCGGCCCACGTTGGAGACGTGCGTGACAAAGTCCGGCAGCGCATAGTCGGCCTCGGACTGACGCGTGAGACTGCCGGCAATCTCGACGGTGCCGACCTTGGTGGATGTGGGTTTGAGGTCCGTGGACTCTTCGGCGGCTTCGTCGCGTCGGATCAGGCTGAGCATGACGGTCGAGGTGAGCTTGTAGCTCGCGCTCACTCCGGTGGCGCTGGCGGACGACTTGGAGCCGCCGCTGGCTCGCTCGGTTGCTTCAAAGACGTGGATCGAGTCCCATGCGCCAGAGATGCCGTTGCCGCTGTCCTCGCCAATGGCTGCATGGGAGGAGCGAAATGTAGAAAGAGAGAAGAAGTTAGCAAAGGATGATCAAATATCTATAGGATGGCTCGACACTTACTCTTCTTGAGCAGAACAACACCGGCAAAAGTGGAGGGTGCATGCGTGCCGCCCACGGTAGCACCACTGAGCGAGCTTGGATCGCTGTCGAGATCCCAGAGATAGACGCTCGAGAGCGCATTGTCGTAGTACAGCCTCGCATACGTCTCGAACGCATCGTTGGCCTTGAGCTCCAACGACCTCAGCGGCGCACTGGGTCTGGTCCCCGGCTCGCCGTCGGCCGTGTCGTCGGCGCTGGGCGAGATGGGAGGATGGTAGGTGTCCGAGATCCACGATCGCCAGCTGTCGCCATCCTTGTTGTAGTCGCAACACAAGAATTCGCGACCTGCGCCCTGCTTGGACTCGTCGAGCTTCACTTTGAGCGGCTGGTCGACCGAAGAGTAGAGGTCGTCGGCGTAAGAGGGGATGAGCTGGACGATCGAGTCGAGGTTCTGCTCCACTTTGGACGGCGGCAAGCGACGCAGCAGGTCGAGCGAGAGATCGAGTGGGTCCGTCATGGTCGACTAAGAGCCGATGACTGCAGCTTGATGATGTCGTGTTGGAGTTGAGGTGTCAATGCGGACGAAGGTGTCTTGCAGAGAGCTTTCGGAGTGCGTGAGCTTTCTCGCCTTTGACCATCGTCACGAGAGCGGACCGTGCGAGATCGGCCGTGACACGCTTGCCGATCCCACGATGTTTTTTTAGAGTCTTTGTTAGGCCGAGGATTGCATCGACCTTTTTTTGCGATGAGCAGCCACGCGACCCTCTGTTGGCACCTGCAGCAGCAGCTAAGCACGCCATTCAGCGACACGATGGTGTGTCGATGCTCTCCTCATTGACAGGCTCTGCCTTCCTGCGGCTCAAATTGAAATTGCAGCCGCTGCTTGGTTGGCCCCGCGCCCGACCGCGCTCATGCTGCGAACCCTGACAAGCAAGCAGAAGATCAGCACAGACCAATTTCGAGAAGATCCACGCTCTTCTGTTTTTCATTCATAAACGGCGGCAGTCTGGCGCTATTTCCGCTCGTAGATCGCCTGCCTTCTCCAGCCGAGGTCCAGCTGCGCTGGGTCTGAGATGAGCAGAGACTACGACACAGGTCACGTTGGACGGTCTCTTGCTGTGAGAAAGAGTGGAGAAGACGAGCGGGAGAAAGGTGAAAATGAGGCAGCAGCGGTGAACAAAAAAACGAGAAGAAGGCGAGTACGACCTGCAGATGGCAGAGGGTGGCTCTCGTTGAGCACGTCACGGCGCTAGCTTCTTGAGCCTTTTCGCCTCTCTCGGCAATGGAACAAGAAGAAAAAGTAGAGAGAGCACGTTGCCTGCCCTCCCTTGCTCCTCTCGAGGCTTAACCGGCCCTCTGCCGCCAGTGCCTAAGCCAGTGCCAGGAAGAAACAGCTGCGGTGAGACATGTGTGCCTTGCCAAAAAGGACGGACCAATGAGCAGCACAGATGCGCTCACCAGATCCGCACTCTTGGTCCGTTCGTCTGTCCGTCCGCCGCCACGCCTGTATATAGATCAGGTCCCACTGCCGAGCTCTCCCTCTCTCTACCACCACCACCTTGTTTGGACCTTCCTTCCTCATCTCCCCCTTCGAACAAGATCATCCACATCAGCGAAAAGCAAAAATGTCGCACTTTGACACGCTTCAGTTGCACGCCGGTCAGGAGGTGGACCCAGCCACCAACGCGCTGGCCGTGCCCATCTACGCCAACAGCTCGTTCGCCTTCAACGACTCGGCTCACGGTGCCGACCTGTTCGGTCTGCGCAAGTTTGGCAACATGTGAGTGCTTTTTTTTCTGTAACGCATTCAGCTGCTTTGGAACGGCAATGCTGACTTGTTTTCGCTCGTCTTTCGCTTTGCACAGCTACTCGCGTCTGATGAACCCCACCAACGACGTGTTTGAGAAGCGTATCGCTGCGCTCGAGGGCGGTGCGGCTGCGCTCGCCACCTCGTCCGGCCAGGCGGCTCAGGGCATGGTCGTCATGGGTCTGTGCGGTGCGGGCGACAACATTGTCTCGTCGTCGTACCTCTACGGCGGCACATACAACGCGTGGGCCAACCTGTTCCCGCGCCTGGGCATCACGACCAAGTTTGTCAAGTCCAAGGCGCCCGAGGCGTACGCTGCGGCCATCGACGCCAAGACCAAGGCGATCTACATCGAGTCGATCGCCAACCCCAAGTACATTGTGCACGACATTGCGGCGATTGCCAAGGTGGCGCACGACCACGGCATCCCACTGATTGTGGACAACACGTTCGGTGCCGGCGGATACCTGGTGCGCCCCATCGAGCACGGTGCGGATGTGGTGGTGCACTCGGCGACCAAGTGGATCGGCGGTCACGGCACGACGATTGGCGGTGTCATCGTCGACAGCGGCAAGTTCGACTGGAGCAAGAGCGGCAAGTTCCCGCAGTTCACCGAGCCCTCGGCGGGCTACCACGGCCTCAAGTTCTGGGACACGTTCGGCCCCATCACGTTTGCCATCTACCTGCGCGTGGTCATCCTGCGCGACCTGGGCCCGTGCCAGAACCCGTTCGGCTCGTTCCTGCTGCTGCAGGGACTCGAGACGCTCTCGCTGCGTGTGGGCCGCATCGTCGAGAACGCGCTGGCGCTCGCGCAGTGGCTCGAGGCGCACCCGCAGGTGTCGTGGGTGTCGTACCCGGGCCTCAAGAGCCACCCTTCGCACGAAGTGGCCAAGAAGTATCTGCAGCGTGGATTCGGCGGTGTGCTGTCGTTCGGCATCAAGGGCGACGCAGCGACGGGCTCGGCGTTCGTCGACAGCCTGAAGCTCGCCACGAACCTGGCCAACGTCGGCGACGCCAAGACGCTCATCATCCACCCGGCGAGCACGACGCACCAGCAGCTGTCGGACGAGGACCAGCTGAGCTCCGGCGTGACCAAGGACCTGATCCGCGTCAGTGTTGGATATGAGTGGATCGAGGACATCAAGGCCGACTTTGCGCAGGCGTTTGAGAAGACTTCTGGTGTCAAGGGCGATGTGGGCTCGGGCCAGACTGGTCCTGCTCCCGGTCTGTCTGGTTCGGTGTAAAGAGCTGATAGCAACAAGAGCTTCTCAACAAGCTCGAAGCAGGACCAAGAGTGTCCTTTGCTAGACTCCGTATTGCATGTATACCTCTCTCTCTCTCGCGTGCGAGCGCTCTCTCTCTGCTATGAATCCCACATTCTGCTGTACTACAAGTGCCATCCCTCTCGAGTGTGTGAGTGTCGCCAGATCCAAGAGCACTCGCAGCGGATCGAGTGAGTGAGTGTCTTGGGCGAACGAGAATATCGCCCATGTCGAATAAAATGCCCGCATTTTCTGCTGCATTTTCGTGCAATTTCCAGGCGCAGACCGCAAACCGCCGAGCAGCCGGGGTGGGGCTTTGCCGTTGAGAGGCTGACGCGATGATCCCCCGCTTTTCTCTCCCTCTCTCTCTTCTCTCACTCACTCGCTTAGAGCACACACGCCCATCATCGTGTGCTCTTGACCCTCTTGTGTTGAGACTGCTGGGCTGGGTTTGGATGGAGGAAAAAGAAAAAAAAAAAATGTCTCAGTCGACAGCGCTGCAATTTTGCGCCGCGCTGAGTTTGGTCGCCCCTGATTTCGTCAATAATCGCGTGTCATTTCGACGTTTGGGCACGCACACGCACACACGCACACGCTCGTCTGGCCAACACAAAAACACACGGCAATTTTGGGCATGCACCTCGATCGTCGCCCTTGCGCTTTGAAATTTGACGCTTTCGACGTTGCTCTCCATCACCATCCTCATCGCCACCACTACGAGCACACGTCGTCTGTTCTTTGTCGCTATTCACTCAACGTTGGTCGAAGAACGCATTGGCACGAACACGGCCGTCTTACGCTCCTTTGCTCTACACACTCTCTCTTTTCTAGTGCGCGCGAGCCGTGCCTGTTGGAACGCATCCTCATACCCGCTACCGCTGCGGGGACAGCATTCGATACCCCGTGCGCTCACCACACCGACGCACTGCTTTACGCACAGCGCCGCGTCGCATCTGCATCTGTCTGCGCAGCGCACACCTCACACAGCGTTGGCAAGATGGGATCGAGCCTAAGCCGCGCGATGGGCAAGATCTTTGGGAACAAGGAGATGCGCATCCTCATGCTCGGGCTCGATGCGGCGGGCAAGACGACGATCCTGTATAAACTCAAACTCAACCAGTCGGTCACGACGATCCCCACCGTCGGATTCAACGTTGAAACAGTGCAGTACAAGAACGTCAAGTTCAACGTGTGGGACGTCGGTGGGCAGGACAAGATCCGTCCGCTCTGGCGGCACTACTACACCGGCACACAGGGCCTCGTTTTCGTCGTCGACTCTCAAGACCGTGATAGGATCGACGAGGCGCGCCAGGAACTGCACCGCATCATCGGCGACCGCGAAATGCGCGACTGCTTGCTGTTGGTCTTTGCCAACAAACAGGACTTGCCGAGCGCAATGAGCCCTGCGGAAGTGACCGAGAAATTGGGATTGCACAGAATGCGCGATCGCAGCTGGTTCGTCCACCCCAGCTGCGCAACTAGCGGCGAAGGCTTGTATGAAGGCCTCAGTTGGTTGTCCCAGAACGTTTCGTCGTCAAAGAGCTGATGCTGCGCTCAAGAGCCTGTTGATAGTGTGCCAATCCAATACCCGTTCCAGATGTGTCTGCTGCCTGCCCTGTGCCCGTCTCACTCCACTGACCAACGCTCACACACACTGTCCCTGACACACACTCCCCTTCTCACACACTCTCTCTCTTCGTCTTGAACAAAAGAGGTGACATTACACAAACACTTCCGTTAAACTCACACACTCACGCACGAGACGCCGCACCGCTGCTACTCGGACCCGCACTGCGACCCGCCGACGCACCTGCTCTGCCTCGCGCCGCACTCCCCTCGCCACCCGCCCCCACACGCAGCCCCAACCAGCTCGCCCAGCCGTGCAAACTATAATCCGCTGCACCGCTCGCCCCGCGGCTATTGCGCGCCGTGTTCGCCCTCAACATCCGCTCGTACTCGGCCTCGGACAGGCCGCCTGCATACGCGCCGTGCCCTCCGGGCACAGGACTCGGCTGGGGCGACGGATTGGCGTGGTTGATGGGCTGCAGCAGCCCGCGGTCGCTCAGCATCCCCAGCACGGCGTTGGCGAGCTGGTGCGTGCGGCCCGAGCCGCGGCGTGCCTGGTGGTGCGAGGCAGACGTGCCGCCGAGCGCACCGTGCTCCACCGCCGTAGCGTACGAGGGCGGAGAGTGGTTCGACACCGCAGCGGGCGGAAGCGGATCAGCTGGAGACGGAGGCGTGGCGGGGAAGTACGAGTCTTCGGCTTGTGCGCTGCTGCTGCTACCACCCCCTCGTGTCGATGCGTCGGACAGCGAGTGCAGCGAGATATCGAGACGGTGCGGCGTAGGCGGATTGGGCGGACTGCCGTCGGACGAGTCGTCCAGCTCCATGGGTCGGCTCATGGGGCGCGGCGCTTCGACGGCTTGCCCGCTGGGACGCAGCAAAGACGTGCGTGCAGGTGCGGGCGACGAAGTGACGGCGGCGCCAGCCAAACGGTGGTGCGACGACGAGGGCGAGCGCTCCTCGTACGGCGAGATGGGCGGCGGAGGCGATTCCCTTCCCGGCAAGCCCGCAGAGGACGAGGTAGCCGCATTCGTATTCGCATTCGCATCCGCCGAGCTGCCCTGACCGCTCTCCATCAAGATCGTGCCTCGCTCCTGGCCGTAGGCGGGAGGTGGTGCGAGCGTGCCGACCATGGGTGCCAACCCCCACTTCTTGACGTTGGCCTCAATGAAAACAAAGCCAGCCTGACCGAGATTGACGTGGATCTCGCACGCGCCATCAGCACCGACGGTGGGGAACAGGTTGTACCGGTTGAGACCGATAAAAGCATCCTCGAGGCGCTTGCCGTTGCGGGTGAAGAACACGGTACCGGTGCGTGGACGGTAGCCGATGCCGATCACATCGCCCTGGCCGTAAGCAGGACCGTACGACTGTGCTGCAAAGGGATAGTTGTGGCATTTGAAGCCATCGCTCGAGAAATAGCCAATCGAGTACTTGGACCATCCAGGCAGACGAAACTGCGGATACGGCTTGGTAGTGAGACCAACGGCGACATTGGTCGAGTCGGGCTTGTTGAACATCTTGACCTCCCAGTAGTAAACCTCGTTGATCTTGGGCAAGGGCAGATTGCTCTGCACACAGACACCACCGCCCTCCTGCGGCGCCATGCCCTCGCCGTCTGCAGTGAAGGTGATCTCGGTGCGCGCCTCGACAAAGACGGAAGGGTTGCTCTCGTAGTCCGGATCGAAAGACCATGCGCTGACGCCCTTTTCCTGGATGCTGAGGAACTGGCTGAGTGTGATATCTGTGGACTGGGTGCCTGGTGGATAGGCGAGGATCCAGTCCTTGGCACGACGATAGCCGCGCTGGACGGGCTCTTCGACCGTCTCGAGCCAACGCTGCTCGATGCCATCCAGACCGCCGGTACCCTCGAGCTCCTCCTCGCGACCGACGTCGAGCGGCCCGTCCGAGTCTCCAAGCGAGATGCGGGCCTTGCGCCTGACGACGATGACGAGGATGATAAAGAGGAGCAGCAAGAAGAGCAAGGTGGAGAGGAGGATGAGGAGCGGGAGGAGGAGCGCCAGCGTGTCATCTGCGGTGGGTGGGCGTTGGTAGACAGGCTCGTCTGGAGTGTGGACAATGTCGAAGGGCTTGAGGGTGGGGCTGGGGTCCTGCGCGTGGCCGATGGATTTGAGCTGCTGATTGAACATGCGCTCGCCGGACATGCCAAAGGGACGCTTGAAGCGTGGTTTTGTGGCGGGGAGGACGGGGTCAAAGAGGTCGTCGCGGTCGGCGTGGCGGTCGTCGTCCGTAAAAGTGAGGAGAGCGTCCATGTCGAGGACCGACTGGCGAAAGGCGGCGGGGTTTGGTTGGGATCTTCTAGACGAGGAAGAGAAAAGAGAGTTGGTGGATGGCTTTATTGGTGAGGAGGGTGGTGAGGACGACGAGGGTGGATGGCCTGAGCCCGACGAGGCCGAGTCGTCGTTGCGAGCGTTCTGCATGTTTGCTGAAGGTGGCTGGTACAAGCTAGGCCGGGAGACGAGGCGCCAGCACCGCCATTCCTTGGAGAGAAGACAAGAGGTGGCAGCAGTGTGCGGAATGAGAGGTGGCCAAGCGGCAGTTGGAGCGAATACTTCGATGTCGAAGGGCAGGTAGGCGCCAAAGAGACTCGAAAGATAATGAAGGTGTCGGCAATGAAAGTGGGGCCGATTGGGAATGTCGCCGATGCAGGCCGAGTCGATGGTCACCAGTAAGTGATGGAGGTAATGGTGGTGATGGCGGTGGTGAGCGATGGCGAGATGTCGAAATGACGAGTTTGACGCTGCGATGCGATAACAGTAGCCACAGCGAAAAAGAGAAACGGCTCGAGACCAGTCAAAAGGGGGGGAAACAGCTGCGACAGTCCCGTTGTGCCGGCGCAATTCTGGCGGCAGCTCAGCTTTGAACAAAAAATCAGCTCGAAATGCAGGGCCGTACAGCCATGCGAGGGGCGTTGAGCTTACACAGCTTTTTGCTACTCAGCCGTGCGGTCTGCTCTCTTTGCTGCTCTTCTCTCTCACAGACATGCAGTCGCAAGTCACACCGCCTGCACCCTTCGCCAGCATGACCACATACTGGTCCATGGTTGGCTGCTTGAAGTTTGGCAGTGGATGCTGCTGGGCCGAACCGCCGCCAAAAGTAAGGTCGGGCGCTGTGCAGTCACCGTGCAGGCCAAGCCGCAAATTGAGCGCGGCAGCAGCGAGCAGCGTTGCCCGATCCGGTGATGCCCATCTCGATTTTTATTGTCTGAAAAAACGCGCTCGTCGCTCACGTCATCCCGTGATCCTGACTCAGCAGCCTTTCCTCCTCCTCCACCATCACCATCCTCGACCGGCCCCCTTTCTGCCCGTCAATCTATCCATCCGCAGCATCCAACGTCAAGTGGGCTTCACTCTCACACTCAACACTCTCTTCGAAGCACCGGCGAGCGATCGCATCCAATCCATCCGCGTCTCGATCCATCTCGTCAACGAAACGCGTCTCGCTACCGCATTCGAAGCTGGATCCACTTTCGGAGCCCACCATCTATCTGCACAGCGTCCAAGCCCCACAGCACCCATTCGAAAGGTGCCTGATCGATCATGGACGCAAAAGCCGCTGCGCAGCAGCACACGCACGACGCCGCCGACGACTTTAACTGTAAGCCTCCCCACCCCTCCCGTCTGACAGCGCATGACTAAGCGGTCACTGCTGGACCCTTGACTGACATTTCTTTTTACTGGATAGCCTCCGAGTATACGCACAGCAACCTCGACCCGGCCGTCGGGGCCAGCGAGCCACCGTCGCAGCAGCAGCACGATGTAGCGCACAACGGCGCCTCGGACGCTGCGGCGCACACCAAGGCGATGGAGGCCGTCATGCAGCTCGCGCAGGCCGCCTCGCAGCAGCAGTACGACCAGCAGCAGTCGTCCACCGAGCAGCTCGAGCACCAGCATCACGCGCACGTCGAGAATCCGGAGGTGCACCACGACGCGGTGCCCGTCAACAGTGCGGATGATTCCGCTACAGCGGTGGAGAAGCGCGGCAGCAAGCGGCGCTCGTCGTCGGAGCAGCAGGCCAC
>LT795071.1:391044-408623 GCA_900162835.1 Sporisorium reilianum f. sp. reilianum | reverse complement strand
CCCTCTGTGCGGATGTCGTGCAGACAGCGCCGAACTCGAGTTGGGCGGCGCTTTTGATCGAACACTGCTGGGCCGCCGCCAGCCGACTTTGGAAAGTCGAGCTGGCCTCGTGTCCTCTTCGCTTTTCCTTTCTCTCATCTTCTAAAGCTGCCACAAAGTCGATCGAAGCACCTGGACGGATGGCACCGGCTGGTGACAACGAGCGTCCTCAAGAGTCAGGACAGTCGGTCTTCGCAAGCATGGTGAACAAGGCCGATGGAGTGGGAGGACGATGTGATTTTTGGCAAATAATGTTAGAGCATCGGATCGCACATCCAAACAATTTTTGAACGTCGTCCGAAGTCTCGGCTCTGCATCAGCCAAGAGCCCCGTGCACTGTCGAGATCAAGATCATTGACAGCCGCGACTGCCACTCCTCACACACTGAGCCTTTGACGTGATGGTGCTTTCACTCGATCACTCGACGTGTACTGCCAACGATGTCAAGCTTCGTCGAGGCCAAGATCCGACTTGCCTCCTCCGCCGCTCGACCCACTTTGCAGGCTGCAACTTGACGCTTTTCAACCGACGGACGACTCTATTTTTTATCGAAATGTGGAGAGGAACGCGATCCTCTGGCCTAGTGCCGTGATTGCTCGACCAAAAAAAGGCTCTGAGAACCAAGCTGCAGGTGCATGCATCACTGCGCTGCGCTGCCCTTTTTGGAGGCTCTCTCGCTCTATCTCTCCACTTATCACGCTGCCGCTGCTCTCTCTCACCCATCGCTCAACTCGACGTTCGACACTTTGCCCTCTTTCTCACACCACCACCACCACCACCACCACCACAATCTCTGTCCCAACCTCGAAGCGTTCCCTCTCTCACATCCCAATGCAGTCACACGTCGCTCTCTCGTCATAGTCACCATCCTCCCAGTGGCTTCTTCTCGACAAAATGACTCTTTCAGTCGACCACATCGACGTCGATCCAGACATCATCCCTGCTCGCGTCAACATCCACCATCTCCAGCTGCGCGATCTGCTTCAGCACACCGGCGTCAAGGACAAGGTCCTCTTCGTCAGCCGTCTACAGGTTGAGCAGGCCGATTTCTCCACACTCAAACCACCCACCACCTACTGCACGCTCGATTTCCAGCCCAACTGCCTCACCACCGGCTGTGGCCTGCTCGCTGCCGGCGGTCAGCACGGCGAGCTGGCCCTGCGTCCGCTCCACTCTCCCTCGTCATCCGCAACCAGCTCGCATTCGGATCAATCGTACGCAGAGAGGCCGCCGGCGCCCTGGCTGCTACGCACACCCACAGGTGGCTCCATCAACAATGCCATTACCATCCAGCACGATCTCAACCATCCTTCCAGCGCCTCACGCTCCTTGGCCTCGCACGCCGCTGCGTCTGCTTCGACGAGCCCGTCCAAACCAGATCTGGTGGATGCGTCGCCCACACAGTCGTACTCGACTTGGGCCCGAGACCAGCCGTCGTCTTCCAACGTCGCCCGACCCGGCCTGCTCTTTGGCGACGAGGAGATGGAAGCCGAACTCTCCCAGAGCGTCTTTGACGAGCTCGCGGCCGCCTACGGCTTTGACCCGAGCTCGGTCAACCGCAGCTCGAGATGGCGTCGCTCGTCACACCAACACGCAGCACCGGCTGCCGTGCCAGAACACATCGTAGCACCCATCAAAGTCATGGTCTCCAACAACGACCAGTCCATCAAGCTGTACAAGCTCCGCCCGCCCAAGTCCACACCCGGTGCCGGCGGCCGCATCGAGTCCGGGCTGCCCGGCCTGTCGCGCAATACGACGCTGCACTTCTCGACGGCGATCAACCACTCGTCTCTGTCGCCCGACCAGCGCACGCTCATTGCGGTGGGCGACACGCCCGAGGTGTTTATCCACTCGGTCTCGCGGTCGGGCGAGCATGTCAAGCTGGCCACGTACACGGCGTCGAGCGATGCGTGTTTCTCGACCACCTGGTCGCCGGATGGGTCCAAGTTTGCGGTGGCGAGCCAGGACGGCATCGTGTCCGTGTGGGACGTACGGAGCAGTAAGAGGCTGGCGGCGGTGAGCACGAGCCAGGCGAGCGCGGGCAGCGGCGCAGCGCGCGTCGCCAAGTTCTCACCCTGTGGGCGGTTTCTGGCGTTTACCGAGCACCGCAACTTTTGGAACGTTACGGATACAGTGACGTTCCAGGAGACGCAGCGCATCCGTGCGCCCGTTGCACCCGCGCCACCCGTGTGCACTGCCGTCGACACCACCACCAGTAGCGCTAGCGGCAGGGGTGGTGGGAGCTCGAGCACCGCGGGAGCGGGGGTTGGGGAGGGATGGCTCGAGCGGCGGCTGGCGGCGGACGAGCGCTTCCGCATGGTGACGGGCGGCGAGGAGGCCATCGCACGCGATCGCGAGCGCAGGAGCATGATCCACGCCACCTTCGTGCGCGAGTGGAACCGCGCCATCACCCTCGTCGACTCCTCCAACACCAGACCCAACCACCTCCCGGACTGGCTCACCAACCCCACCTCCACCACGCCCACCGCCTCCATCGCGCGCAGGCACGACCTGCTCTCCGCCCCCATCGCCCCACCCGCCACCTCAACCCCGCACCCCCCGCACACACACTCGGTCAACCTCAGCGGCCTCTGCTGGGACCCCGACGCAGAGCACGTCTACGTCGCCACCGAGCGCGTCGTCGCGCGCTACGCCGTCAACGACACCCGCCTCGCCATCGCCCACGCCCGCCTGCTCTAGACGACCCCCTCCTCCCTCATCCCCACTTACACTGTCATTCTCACGCATCGCAATCGCAAATCGCAATCGCATCCTCACACACACACCTCCCTCGAACAGCGTCGTGAAACCCAGTGCTTGCAGAGCGAGAAAGAAATGCGAAAAAACTACACTGGCCCACGCATCGCGGGCCAACCTGAGGAACCTGAAGTGAGAAACAACCTGGAATGCTTTGCTTAAAAGTACAGATGGACGGGCGATCATGTTGTGTGTGAGAGAGAGAAAAGAGATGCTGTGCGAACGAGAGAGTGCAACGGGCGCGGGGAACTAGTAGCGGATGAAGAGCGGGTCGACGTAGTGTGCTTCGGCGTTGTTGAACGGCGCGTGCGGGGCCTGCACGGTGAACTGGGCGCAGCCCGTGGCGTGCATGAGGCCCTGCTTGGTGGAAGGGAATGCGCCGTGGGCATGAGCATGAGCGTGGTGCTGGTGGTGAAGCGGCGAAAAGGCGTCGATGGGGGGAGTGGGGTACGGCGTCGTGGTGGAGAGAGGCTTGCGGATCACGACATTGTCCAAAGGCTCGTGCTCGCCAGTGACACTGGGGTACGTCGGCTGCCAGTGAAAGTAGTCGCTCTGCTGCGAAGCGATGGGTGCGCACGGCATGTGGACGCCCAAGATGCCTCGATCGTATCCGGCGGCCAACTGCCAGTATGCAAGCGCGTGGTGTTTGGGCATCATGCCGCCCGCGCCCGCCGGTTGCTGCTGGATCGCATAAGGAGCGAGCAACGTGTTGGGCGTCGAGACGAGCGGCTCAAACACGCTCCGCGGGCAAGGCTGCGCAAACGGCGGGCTCAAGCTGTAGTTGCGCGGAGCCGAGGCGAAGGCCTGCAGCGCGCGGTCGTCGGTGACCTGGCGACGCTTGACGCAGCGGTTGGGCGAGGGAGTGGAGCGATAGCAGTGCGTCTCGCTGAGCGGGCTCGTCTGGTCGTGCTGCGCATAGCTCCTCTTGCTGCCAGTGCACACGTCGGGCTGTGCTGCTGCCACGGTGGTGGGCGCCATGACCGACAGCCTGGCGTCGGCAGACGAGGTGGCCGGTGTCGGGTAGCCGGCGTTGTTGATCATGGCCTGCACGCTGGCGTCGAGGTCGAATCTGGGCACAGGAGCAGCGACGACAGCGGCGGCGGGAGCGGCAGGAGCGGGCGCGGGAGCCGAGGCGTAGACGTGGCTCAGGTGGCTGGTGGCCGACGACGAGCGAGGACGAGAGTCGATCGCCAAGTGTTCCGGCGACCACGATCGCGATTGGCTGACACGAGAGTTGTGAGCGATGCGGCGAGGAGCGTCGTAATTCGAGGCGAGGCCGGGTGCTTGGAGAGGGGAAAGCAGGGCGGGCTGCCTTGCGGAAGGGTGATGCTGCTGGATGAGGTTGTGCTGGTGGTGGAGGGCGGCTTGGCGGATCTTGTCGGCTTCGTGTGCGCTGAGGGCGAGGTGACGACGCTCGGCGAGGATCTCGAGCGTGCCGATCCAGCTGCGGAAGTCGGCGTCGGAAGCGTGGATGTTGGAAGAGAGGCCGAGCCAGAACTCGATCTCCATCTTGGTGACGTCCTTGAGCTTGAGACCCGAGAGCTCGGACCACGTCTTGTTGGTGTATGTGTGGTCGTCGAGGAACTTGTTGGCGAGCATGAGCGCGGTGACAAAGAGGCGGAACTCGCTGCCATCCTGGCCGCGCAGGCCCGGGTTGTTGGACTTGAGACGGTGGATGTAGAGGAGCGCGAGGATGATGACCGACTTGGACACCTGGGTGGTGTTGAGCATGTTGCGCACAAAGTCGGTGAAGCGACGACGAGGGAAGAGGCGCAGCAGACGCGGGTCGTTGGAGCGCTCGGAGGCGGTGGGTCGGGAGCGGGTGGAGTCGACGGCGGAGCGGGCGTGCGCCTCGACGGCATGGTGGAGGTCGCGCACCGAGAAGGAGACGGCCTCGGAAAGGCTGCCGAGGCTGAGCTTCTTCGAGTGGCGCTTGTGTGCGGACGAGTTGGAGGCGGTGGGTGAGCTGGTGACCGAGAGGCGGCCGGGACGAGAGGAAGGGCTCGAGGTGGAGGAGAGCGAGTAGCTGGGCTCGTGGCTGTCGATGCCGCTGAACCAAATGTAGCAGACCATCTGAGCGCACCAGTCGCTGACCGAGGTGGACGACTTGAGGTCGGCATCGTCGTGGGCTGGCTTAGGAGCGGGAGCCGCCGCCGTTGCCGCTTCCACTTCCGCGTCCGAGTCTGACGTTGTTGTTGGGAAGGGGACGGCAGCGAGAGGAGCGGCGCATTCTGGTTGCTTGTGGGAACGGGGCCAGTTCTCCTTGCCGAGGTAGCCGCGAGCGTCGCAGGGGATGTTCTTGTGGAAGCCTTCGGATAGAGGCAAAGCCGAGTGTGGCTGGGCGATGTAGACCATAATGATGCAAGTGGGTTGGATTGGCTGCCAGAGCTGATCCCGATGGCCTGGAGGAGAGGAGGTAGGCGATGGAAAGAATGCTAGATTCAGGATGAGAATGCCAGCATGGAGGAGGAGGAGGTGTTGGATCGATGGAGACGCTTTAGGGGTGAATGGCGGAAAGCGTTGGTTGCCAGGGTGATGCTGCTGCTGCTGCTGCTGCTGCTGCGATGCGATGCGGAATGAAGCCGAGGATACAAGGTGGTGCTTGTTGGTCGTTACTCTCGATGCGGACGGTCGAGAAGAAGGAAGCTAGTGCAAAGAGAGAGCTTTGACGATGTTGCTGTTGAGATGGCGAGAGGGATGTGTAGGGAAGATGCTGAGACGTAGAGTGGCAAGTTGAGTGGTAACGAGGAACAAAGGGAACGAAGATGCGAAACCGTGGAGGAGCCAACGTGAGTAAAAGAAGGAAGACAGAATCGGAAGAGAAGATGAAGGATGATCACGAAGTTGGCGAGCCGCTGGAAGGGGGTGATGAGGGGAGGAGGAGAAGCAAGGCAAGTCCAGCTTTTGCGGCGTTGGGTCGTGGTCGTGTCAAACGAGATTGTTGGCTGAGAGCAAGAAGAAGAGACGAAGAGACGAAGAGGAGGAGAAGGAGGAGGAGGTCGAGGAGGATGAGCAGTCAGCACTCGAGACAGACAAGCGGAAGCGGAACATGAGAAGAGCAGCGGCTGGGAGAAAGTGAGAGCATCAGTACTGTATGCCGTCTGCTGTCGCTGCATTCTTTGGCTGTGAAATGCAACCGACCGACTGGGCACAGCCAGAAAGTCACACTTTCCATTGACAACACTCACAATCACACTTTACACTTTACACTTCACGCTTCACAACCACACCCACACCCACACAATCCAAACAGAGCGAGCCGCTGTTGCGGAAACTCAAAAAAAAAAAAAAAAAAAAAAAAAAAAAAAAGGAACAACTCGACCCAACCAAGAACAACACCCAGCTCCGACCTGGTGCTTGTCTTTTGAGTGGAGGGGCAAGCGGGGGCAGGCAGAGACAAAGGGGGGCAGAAACACCACGAGCGGAACAGCCGAACAATCGAAGGGAAAAATACTGCAACAAAAATTATAATAGAATTTTAATAAAAATAAAAAAGCAGCCTGTCAGCATCAACGCAAACAGGGCGGGCAGTGCCGAAAGCAAGGCGGAGCCAGAGACAGTCTCAAGCCAAGTAAGAGCGCAGCCTCGCTGTCCCGCGCACCACAACGCGAAATTCCGTTGAATCACTTCGCTCCCAGCGAACGAATCTGGGTCTTCTCTGCGTGCTGCTTTGCGCAACCAATTTATTAGTTTGGCGGGCAGACGAGCGGGAGAGGTCAGCTACGACGGGAGCAAGTGCTCGCCGCAACCCAGGAAGCGGTCCCCGGCCTTGGGCGGCTCATCCTTGTCGACCGCCACCTCTCCGCGTGGATTCGTCCCTTTTTTTGCTCGAGTGTTCCGCAAGGGAGATGGCGATCCGCATGCTTTTCTCTGCTCATGCTGGCGATGGTGAAGTGCGTGTCGGAGCGAGAGCGCAAAACACACGCAAGGTGGAATTCCAACTCGCTTTTTTGAACGCAGAAAGCCAAAAAATAAAATAAAAAATGCACATGGACATGCAAAGGGAGAGGTGGGATTTGGATCAGCATCAAGCATGACAGCCAACTGCACAGCGCAGCACAGTGCAACACACTGAGAGCTAACTTTCCAGCGGCACCACCGCCGCACGCCGCATCTGCACAGCCCAAGCCCAAGGGCCTTTTGGTGCAAGTGGCCGGCCATTGCATGCAAAGCGAGACTGACTTCATCGCCCTGAGCCTCTCCTGTCTCGAGCCTCGCTCCGGTCATTCGGGCGGGCTGCAACAACCACCGCGACGCCTCTGATTAAAGCTTGGCTTTCCCACCGTCGTTAGTGGTACCGTAGCTCGTCCCCCCTGTTGTGACTGCGAACGACGAAAAGCAAGCTGCGCCAATCGCGCTTCCACTCCAGCTTTCGAATGAAGCCAGTCGACTTGAACCTCGAAAGCGAAATGATGACCTGCGTCTGCAGCGTGGAAATCAACGGCTGCGGGACGTGAAGCCCGAGCGAGTTGGCCTCGTGTGCAAGTTGCACGCAGCTCGGCCACCGCGGGCGATGCAGTGCGGTGCAGCAGTGCACACAACGCTAAAGAAAAACAAAATCGTAAGCCGGCCAGCAAAGGTCCGGCCAGCGGAGAACAAGAACAGAGACAGAGAGCGGAGCCTTGGCTGACTTGCCGCGGAGCTGCGAATAATAATAAAAAATGACTTGGATACACAACAGATTCCATCGTCACAGTATCCCTCGCCAACGCCAAGCGAGAGAGCGTAGCGATAGCGTGACCAGCTCGCAGCCCGCCATCCATCAAACCGCCCTGAGCAGGTGGTTTCACCAGCAGCAGCAGCAACCATTTTCTTCGTTTGCGTGTCTCGGTGCGCTCTTCCTGACGAGACGAGCTTCGAAAGAGGAGGTGTGTCGGTCGACCCTCCGAGAACCGTAAGAGAAGCTTTCCATCTGGGCTTGCACCTTTGCAGCAACAGGCGACGGCCCCACTCGCTCCATTCACACCTTGTTTTTCTCTCACAACATGCTTTGGCAGCGGCACCACCAGCAGCAGCGATTAGAATGAAGTTCCAGGATCGACCGCCGCGCCAACTCAAGGCGAGCGGCAACCAACGGCCCGCGTCGATGCGGTCAATAATGCAGCGCCATACAGTAGTGAACATGCCGGCCAAGCATCGATTTGGCGGCAAGACGGCCGAAGCACAGAGAACAGACTCATCCATCAGCACATGAAATCAAGGAAAAAAAAGAAGAGCGAAATGCCGAGTCGACTGGTACTGTAAGTTAGTGAGCGTGGCAGCCTCGCCAACGGCTGGGCGGGCAAGAAGCGAGTTCTGACGTGTCAGGGCCCGCTTGGGCTCTGGAACGCCGGCCAAGCTAGCTGCAAACAGCTGCTACAGTCGACTCGCAACGCCTCCAAACGAAGGCCGGTGGTGTTCGTCTATTTTTTTGTATCTTTCCTCCTTTGCTTGGCTGCTCTCTGCAGCCTAGTGGGTGCGACTCCTTTTTGCGAATGCTCCTACAGTAGCTCGCTCACTCGCTTCCAGAAGCCCAAAGACCCGCCAGAATGAAGTGTCACTTGTCTCGTGAGTTTCGCTTGCATCAAAAGGGATGGCCAACTGCGTGAAACGAATTCGCCGTCCAAACCAGCACGTCGACCCAGACCTGGTTGAGGCGGGTGACGCCGACTTACATGATTGTTCCTCGTTGCAACGTGACAAATGGCAACAAAGCTGCTGCTGCTGGTGGTGATGGTGGTGGCGCTGCTCATCGCCCATCGCTGCTGTCGTCACTTGCAGCTTACCCATTGTCGCTTGATGACCGGCCAGCTGCATTGTTAGACAAAGAGGAAACGCTCCGAAGGCTCCTCAAGCCAATAACTTATGGTTTCTACGATGCGATGCGATGCGATGCGATGCGTTGCGTTGCGTTGCGTTGCGTTGCAATGCGCCCACGCCGTCCGCAAGTGGCTCTTGTTTGTCTTCTTGATCCAGGGACCCGTCGTCGCAGTTCCCCCCTTGCAGCCAGAGCTGCCTCGTTTACACGACTTACAAACTCAGCTGGAGAGAGCCAGTTCCACGGGCTGATCGCCCTGTGACAGACTAAACAGCGAAATTGACGTAAATTTATTGTACGCAAGCAGCCGAGCTGTGGTACCGAAGTCATTTGAATCGCCGCTCGCCTCATGTTCGAAATCCAAAGGCGGAGGCGGGCGGGCGGGCTGGCGGGGCCTGGTCGAACACACGCACCGTCGACTACGGTGTGCACCTCCTCGGCATGATCTTTCCAGCTCAAAGGCGACGGCACCAGAGAGAGAGAGACATTGCGAGAACATGCTGCAATGGCACCGCTCGGCAATCCGACGAGACGGACGCAGACGCTGAAACTCCTCTCGACCCAAGGCGAAAAAAGGGGTCAAAGCCAAGCTCCTGCTCGAGGCTGGAAACAACGCAAGCGGCCAACGGCGTCTTTCGTCCCTGACTGGCAGGCACCAGCACGCATGTGCAGCCAAATTTCTTCGGTGCAATGTGATGCAGAGCGGCAACGAAACGATTTTCCAGCATTCCCGTCCAGCCTAAGCGAGGAACAACATGGCTCGACGGTGTGAAACGTTGTGGCGCATGCCCGCCCTCATTTCACCCTCACGCTGCACACAGACAGACGCTTCTTTCTTCGGCTGCACCCCTGCCTCTCTGCGCCAGCCTGTCCCTCCTCCTCGCAGACGCGACTCGATCCCGAAACAAAAAGGCTGCCAAAAGCAGAACAACGAAACACGACGAGAACAATGCAGCAATCAACAGGCGGTCCTAGCACACACGATGTTCAAAGGGGCGAAGAAAGGACAGGAGAGGGCTTGCGTGTGCCTGCGCTCGCTCGGCGAAACGCTTTGCAGTTCAAATCCCCTTTCTCGCCTCGCCTCTTTGTGTGTGACGGGGAAAAAGGGGGGGCTCGGCTTGAGCCTAAAAAATCTAGCCTTGCATTAACTGTAAATTATCGTTTCATTTTTATTTATCGACACAGGGCAGCGCAGCGCACACGCTAGAAAAAAAGAGCATGCGGAAACGAGTCGATGGCTTACAGCAGTCTCACCGACCAGCTTATTATAGCTTGCTCGAGTGGGGACCTGACTGAACCGCACCCGGACTTTGGAATCACGGCGAAAGCAGACGACGCCCTCTCGGACTTGTTTGACGTAGAATTCTGGCTCAACCACCAACCATGCATGCTCCTTTTCCGAATCGCCTCTTGCGTCCATCACCACCCATTCGGCGCTGTTGCCTCCTTTTTCCATGTTATCACTGATACCACACAGATGAGGGCTGTCACTCACTGTGGGGCGTGATGAAGGTGGGCGACGCTGTGATACAGCCGAGATGGTGGGACAGCCGCAAAGAACGGATTCGGGTGGGGCTCTCGCTCTCTCTCTGAGAAAGCATCCGAGAAAGATTTCAAGCGTCTTGTCTGCCAAGCAGCTTGGCCTGCGCAGCAAAGTTAGCCGGCCACCTCTCACACACCTCACACATTCGTTCGCCTGCAAACTTCACGTCTGCCGACAGCTCTCCATTCCGCAAGCTCGAGCCGTGGTGGGCCTGCTAACGTCAGCGGCCAAATGCATCTTTGCGAAGAATACCCGGCTCGCACAGGCGACTTTGTCGAGATTGTCACGAGCAGCAGTCACGTAAGGTGACCGATCGCCACCACTCATTACTCATTTGCGGAGATTGATTCCAGAGTCATGCTCTCAGAGACATTTGCTCTCGAGGAACGAAGTTGGGTGTCGAGCAAGCGTTTTCGCGGTACACCGACCCAAAAGCACGCGGGCCCGCCCGCCTTTCGAGTCTAGAAAGTTTTCCTGCCCGCTCGCTCAGACAAGTACGTTCTCGGAGAGACCCTCGTGCATTCCGGGAAATGCTGGCTGTTGTGCTTAGCAGGTTTCGGGCTCGAGACTCCGCTGTGCTCTCTCTCTCTCTCTCTCTCGCTGCTGTGCGTGCCATGCGATGCTGCGATCCTGCATCGGAGTCGCGTTCGAGTGATTGACAATGTTGGGCGGAGCGGCGGCTAACGAAAAAAAAGGACGAGGAACGATGGACGGTCCAGATCCAAAAAGTCACATTCAGCAAACGAGCCGGTCGCTGCTGCCTGCCAACTGAGGCGATTCGGCTGAACGACAAAAGGGTCATCAAGCTTCGGATTCGGAGTGTCAACCAAAGCGAATTCGATTACAGGAAAGGGCGGGAGGAGTTGAACCTGTCAACTCAGCCAGTCAAGGGTAAGCCCGAACAATTCTGCGACTGTGCTCAACCCGAGCCAGGACAAACCAGCAGAACGCAGGAGCAGCACAGAGGCGAGCGAGGAGGGAAGGCTGAGGAGGGCGCGCAAGGCAAGGGGCAACTTGCTGCAAATCGAGGCGATTCGAGCAAAGCAACGAGCGGGGTCCCAAAACAGGGTCACCACGCAAGCACTTGGCCGCGCTGCTGCCAGGCATCGCAGAACCAGAGCGTCAATTCGATCAAGCGAAGCATGCCGGTCGCATGGATTTGCGAGAAGGGCTGCAGAGTCGGAGCTCGAACGAGTTTTGAGCCCCTTTGGAGAGAGGGACGAAAGCGCTGGTTGCGGCGACCCGATCCTCGGCAATTGCTCTGCTCCCTTCGAGTTCCGCCGCCGCGTTGCGAAGCGTGGCTTAGGGGGGAGGGGAACTTGTTTGCTCCCCTTGCTCGACATCAATCTCCGCTGGTTGGTCGCTGGACTCACTTCAGAGCGGACGTCGCTCGTCGGTTCTAGACGGCAGCAGAGCCGAATTCTGCCCAGAGCGGGTCCTCTTTACTCACAGTTTGTCGGGTAATCGCTGGTCTCAGCACGCGCAGCACAGCGCATGCCAATCCGTCAGAGTCGGACTCACCGTTGGACTCTGGTCGCTGTGATTGATTGATTGATTGATTGATTTTGGATCGAGTACTGTAAGCCTCAACCGATCTTCGGCTGTTCCGACAAGGCTTCCCGTGTTGGTGGACAGACGAGCCGATCGCAAGCCGCGCCTGTTTCTGTTTCTGTTTCTGTTTCTCGGGGCAGCCGACGGAGGAGCCGCCTTTGGCTTGGACTCCGTTGAGCGATGTCTGAGCCCCTCTCTCTTCCCAAGTCAAACACGGGTCTCACCATGAAGCGAGCAATGCTGCATGCAGCGAGCCATCCAATCCAGAGCCAAGCAGCAAGGTCCAGCAGACAGCAGCAGCCGCGACAATTGGAGAAAAAGGCCCCGCCCGAAGCAACTCGACTCGCTTGCGTTGCGCTCCACGACGTTCGTTCGTGTTGCTACAATAGACGGCTTGCAGAGGAAAAACAGGACCGAGATCGCGAAGCTGGCCAAGTCAAGCCCGCCCTCGTGTCGTCAACTCCGCTCGTCGTTTTGGATCTTCTCGGCTGCGCGGCTACGACAAACGCTCAGCGCAGCCTCGTTGCCCTGTCGCTCGCTGGCTGCAAGGCGTGCGAGACGCCGTCGTCGGAAACCAGGTTGCGCTGTCATCGTGTGCAGCGCCGAGCAGCGCATGGCTTTGCCCGTGCTTGGCCATTAACGCATGTTTCGATGGACGAAGCTTTCCCCTTGGTCGGCGACAAGAGTCGTTTGCGGGGAAAAAAAAAAAAAAAAAAAAAAAAAATCTTTTCTTCACTCTGTGTCGTGCGTTCCCGCTTGGTAACTTGGCGGAACTCCGCTTGTGGCTGGCTGGTCGCCAGACTCAGACTGCCGATGACAGCAAGCCGAGAAGAAAGGGCACACAGCATGCAACAATCGCCTTGCCTCACCAACAAGAGACGTTGGCCCACACAGGATACGGCACCACTTTCGGCATCATGGCAAACGTCTCGGTGCTTAGCTTCCGCTCGGGAGACGGTGGCCTGACTTTCGACCGTGATGAAAGGCGAAAGAAATCAAGGACTGGACGGCCGTCGTGCCCCGAGCGAGCGATTGCTGCACAGCCTTTGGGAGCGTTTTGGTGTCCATGGACATGGCCCATGACGGACCGCAGCTGTGTCGTCCCTCGATGCAAATTGCAAAATGAGCGTCGGCAGACCAACCTCGGCCGGCGAACAGTGGACTACAGAGTCAAAAGCAAAAGGAACGCGCGGTCTCCAATCGCATTCTCTCACCTCGCATAGCACTGGCGCCATGCGGTCGCCATCTTCGCAACAATGCTTGCACGGCGTTGGCGAGCCAGGTGTTGGTTGGTGAGATGACAAAGATCGAAATCATAACTGAGCCCAAGCAGGTGTGCTTCAACAAACGCTCTAGCACGGAGGTCGGCTGTGCACATCCGAGCTCTGCTATGACAAAGGTCGGCATGGCTTCCGCGCTGTCTCAACCATGCGCTAAGGTACGCTGTCTCGTGCACTGCAGCCTCGCTCCACTGGTGTTGGGATCCTCGACATCGACGGCAAGCCACATCGGCGAACGCCATGAGCGTGTGCCTTGCGGCTGTCAGTTGCCGTAGCTGCCGTAGCTGCCGCGCTGCTCAGACAACAATGTGACGATCGGTTTTGAAATTCGGCGAGTTCAGAGGCGAGTCGAGGCTAAGCTCGACAAAGCAAAGGCGAGAGCTCTCAAGCGACACTAGCGTCGAAGGCATGACATCGTCGTTGCAGCTTTTGGCCGCTTTGGAAACCTTCACAGTTGTAGCCGATGCAAAGAAATCGATCGGAATGCATCTCGATAAGATGGGGCTCAAATCCGAAAACTTAACACATCGTGCCTTTTTGGGCGCCTACCACGTGACACGAATTCGCGGTTGTGTTACTTGCGGGAAATCCAAGGTGTTGGTGTCGAGGCTTTGCTCCATCAAACACCACCACGACTCCATCGGCAGGAGCTGCAACGAGCTAGAATCCAACACGCAAACGGCGTCGCAGGCACAGATGCAGACGGGTTCCAAGGCGTTACCTTCGCTGCCCATGAATGGGTCGCAACGGACCACCGGCACTGCCGTCCACGTCGAAGTGCGTCTGCGGCCCGTTTCCACCGCTGACGATGACAGAGTACGATCAGAAGCCATCTCCTTCCTGACGGCCACCTTGCCAACAATACGAAGCGAGACCGAGATCACAGACTGGAGCCGCTCGCCCTTCCTCGCCGCCAACGTCGACAGGATACGAATCGCCGAAATCGCGTCTGCTCCGTCAACGTCATCAGCGTCCCCCTCCATCCCCATCGCAGAGGCAAAGCTGCAAGTGCACGTCTACCAGCCCTCGTCGAGCGACATCATCGACGAATTCTCCGCCGCAGATCCAAACGCCGACGAGGGCGACGAGACGACCGCCGCGAGCGTCTCGGAGCTGCCCAACCGCAGCCTCGACGGCGTGTGGGACAGCCTCGTGTACGAGGACGACATCAAGCCCAAGCTGCTCAACTACATCTACACGACGCTCCTCTTCTCGGACGCCAATGTCGACTTCAACCTGGTTTCGTGGAACCGCGTCGTGCTGCTGCACGGCCCGCCCGGCACGGGCAAGACGAGTCTGTGCAAGGCGCTCGCGCAGAAGCTGGCCATCCGGCTGTCGCACCGCTACTCGCACGGCAAGCTGGTCGAGATCAACAGCCACTCGCTGTTCTCGAAATGGTTTTCGGAGTCGGGCAAGCTGGTGCAGCGGCTGTTCAGCATGATCACCGAGATGGTCGAGGACGAGGAGGCGTTTGTCGTCGTGCTGATCGACGAGGTCGAGTCGCTGACGGCGGCGAGAAGTGCGGCGGCTTCGGGCACCGAGCCGACGGACGCGATCCGCGTGGTCAACGCGCTGCTAACCCAGCTCGACAAGCTCAAGCACCGCAAGAACGTGCTCATCATGACCACGTCCAACATGAAGGAGTCGATCGACGCCGCGTTCGTCGACCGCGCCGACATCACGCAGTACGTCGGACTGCCCCCGCCGCAGGCCATCTACTGGATCCTCCAGAGCTGTCTCACCGAGTTGATGCGTGTCGGGCTCGTGTCGCCGATTCAGCTGCCGTCGTTCCAGGAGGCACTGAGCGAGCATCACGATATCCATGCTGGTGGTGAAACGCCGACGAGCGCGTCGAGCAGGGCCGGGTACGGACTGCTCGATTTGGCGTACGCCTGCAAGGGGCTGTCCGGTCGATCGCTGCGGCGGCTGCCCGTGCTGGCGCACGCCCATCATATCGGCATTGCCCAGGCGCCCATCGAGTGCGAGGTGTGGCTCGAGGCGATGGCCAAGGCGCTGCAAGAGACTAGCAAGGAAGGCGAAGGTCCGGATGATAATTACAGGTCCACCGGCCAGACAGTATTCTGAAGAGGTGTCGCAACTCATGCAGCTGCTTCTGCGTATCGATCTTTGTACTTGTACGCTTCGTAATCTCTCCCTCTTGCTGTACAGCATACGAGCAAGAGTGAGACTGGTTCGAATGAGGATCTTCTTCGTAGCATCGTCAACAGCATCTTAAAAAAAAAAGGCAGAAGAAAATGCGAAGAAAAAAAGGCGGGCACAAAAATGCTCTCAAAAATTGGCCATTTTCGGCGCTGTTCAGCCCTTCTTTCGGTTTTTGGTGGTAACTTTACGTGTGCCTGAGTGAGGAGGTTACCGCATTGGGATCTGCAGCGTGAAAAGTCAGCCTTGTGTCACGCTCGCACACACATGCCGCATACACCGCATATTGAGACGCTTCGAAGCTGACACCGGATCGCCTTGCAACACCACCACCACCATCTCCTCATCACCTTCTCTCTCTCCTCGCTCCAAGTCGTTGGCTCCAACCCGCTAGATCCCTGCTAGAAGCGTCGCACTGGCCGTCGTCTCTGCACGCATCCACCCCAACGGAACCTCCCTCTCTCTAGACCCTCTCCACATCCATCCTCGACGCACAGAAACCATGGCGACGGAAGCGCTGCTGCCCATCGGCGCCGCGTACTCGGGCGCGACGCAGGCTGGCCTGGACTCGGCCAAGGCCGCCGCGGGCAACGCATACTTCCCCACCGTCTTCAACCCGGCCACGGTGCACAAGAAGGGCCACGCCGTCGTGGGTGTCGGCCGCACCGGTCTCCACAAAGGCGCCACGGACGGCTTCAAGCTGTACTACGAGGTGCACGGCACGGGCCCCGTCAAGGTGGCATTTGTGATGGGCCTGAACAACTCGTGCTTTGGCTGGTTGCCGCAGGTGGAGCACCTGTCCAAGGACGCACGCTACTCGTGCCTGGTGTTCGACAACCGCGGGGTGGGCAACTCCGAGACGCCGGCGGGGTGGTACAAGACGTCGGACATGGCGCAGGACGCCTTTGAGCTGTTCGAGCACCTCGGGTGGATCGCAGCGGCGCAGGCCAAGCCGAGCGTGCACGTTGCCGGCGTGTCCATGGGCGGCATGATCGGCCTCGAGATGGCACGCCAGCGCCCGGAGGTGCTCGCGTCGCTCTCGCTCATCTCGACGACGCCCGGTCGACGCTTCCGCACGCCCACGTACGGCCTCACGTCGCTCGCGCGCGTGCTCGGCGGGCGCACGCTCGGCTTCGACAGCGAGCAGTACCGCCTCAACCGGCTCATCACCACACTCTTCCCCGTCTCGTGGCTCTCGCAGCCCCACCCCGCCGACCCACACGGGCGCACGCACCAGCAGGTGCTGTACGACATGTTCAAGTGGCGCTTCCACTTTACCACGCGCCAGTCGCTCCACGGCGCCGTCAGCCAGATGAAGGCCGCCGTCACGCACAACGTGCCCGACGCGGACCTCGAGCGGATCAGTGCGAACGTGCGCACGATCGCGATCTTGACCGGTGACGAGGATTATTTGGTCGACCCGCGGAACTCGGAGTATCTGCGCCAGAAGCTGGGCGGCGCGGCGTACTACAAGTTCGACAATGCCGGGCATGCGTTGGGCAACCAGCTGGCTGAGCGGGTGAATGAGATCCTCGTCAAGGTGATTGCGGACGGCGAGGCGAAGCTCTAGATCGGGATACACGGATGTTGCGTTGGAAATAGCTTTGTGGAATGTCATTCCTTTGTTCTCTCTTCTTGTCTTCCATCATGTCTGAGGGTTTGTCGTTTGCGCCGTCTTCTGTCTGCGCCTTCCTCCATCTAGCACAGCGACAGTGCACCACACATTCGCACACTAGGCCTTCTTCGCCCCCGCCGCCTTGACCGCGCGACTCCCGCCCGCAATCGCCCGCTTCGCCGGCGCGGCTCCACTCGGCGCCAGCACATGCAACCACAACGCCCTTACGAAAAAGCACGTCCCAATAACAAGCGAAATCGCCGCCTTGCCACCCTCCTGGCTGAGCAGGCCCTTCTGCGGCGCATGCACGTACGCCAGCACGCCGCCGTAGCCCGGGTGGCTGAGCGTGAGCACGCCGAAGACGGCACTCGCGAGCGCGGGCGCGACAATGTCCGTCAGCTCCACCAGCGTCTTGGCCTTCAGGAACAGCGGTGTCGAAAAGCTCCAGCCGAGCGGGTCAAACACGTTGAGCGTGAACGCGCTGATGCCGCCGCCGCACGCCGAGACGGTACCAATCACAATCTGGAGCAGCAGGCTCTGCCTCGCGAGCGGGTTGGCGTGGTGGAGCACCATGTTGATCCCGCCGTACGTGGCCGCTGTGCGCGTCGCGCCGTCGAGCACGGGCAGCGCGAGGTCGAGCACTTTGGCCGACGGCGCACCGAGCAGCGCAATGGCCGCGGAGGCAGCGTAGTAGACCGAGAGGTAGTTGAGCCACGGCCACACGCTGAGCAGCTGCGCGGGAATCTGGCATAGCAGATAGTTGGCGATGAAGCCGCCGCCCCACGCCATGACGAGGAAGCCGGCCGCATCGCGGAGCGGCGAGACGTGGAGTGCGGC
>LT795071.1:376572-391001 GCA_900162835.1 Sporisorium reilianum f. sp. reilianum | reverse complement strand
CAGAGGCCGCGGTACGCGATGGCGACGCGCAGCGCGTGCAGCGTGGTGGCGAGCGGGAAGGGGTACAGCGTCGCGTGGACGGGTTGCGCCAGGCGCGCGTTGACGCTGGCGAGCGGGGCGAGGGCTGCAGCGAGCATGGTTGTAGAGCCGGGTGATGGTGGTGATGAGAGAAGTTTGTGTTTGGTGCGGCTCGGATATCAAGGCAAAGCGGCGTCGTGTGGGGACGGATGTCGCACCAGAAAAATTGCCGCGGGTTTCCCACCAATTCGGTGTGTGCATTGGCCACACAAGGCCGGTTCAACGTTGATCCCGTCCTTCTTCCCTTCTCAACGCTGTACAAACCCGCCCGAACCACTGCCACCAACTCAGCCTCGAGGTCACCATCCCTACCCCAGATTGGCACTGCAGTCATGCCACAAGTCAACCCCGAAGTCTTCCACGGTACGTCCTCTGCACGCCCACCCTTTCCCTCCACAACACCCCAACTCACCCCTCCTCTCCTCCTCCCACCCAGCCAAAGTATACGACATAACCCGCCTGATCCCGTACGGCCACGTAACATCCTACGGCCACATCGCACGCCTCACGGGCCACCCATCGCACTCGCGCCTCGTCGGCTCCGCCCTCAAGTTCCTCCAAGACCCCACGGTGCCGTGGCACCGCGTCATCGCGTCGTCGGGCGCCATCGCGGACCGCGGCGACGGCGGCCACGCCGCTGCCCGCCAGGCACAGCTCCTCCAGCACGAGGGCGTCACGGTGGTGCACGGGAGGGGCGAGGGCGTGACGATCGACTTTGGCCACGCTAATCCGAATGCGAAGTTTAGGGTCAGCATGAGCCAGTTCGGCTGGTTCCCCGATCAGGTGCATCTGGAAGGGTACGGTGACGAAGAGGAGGATCGGCAGAGACTGGAGGGTATTCGCGATCAGCATAGGGTTGGTGAGGAGGACGACGAGTCGGATCTGAGCGAGCTCACCGACGAAGGGTAGCTTGCGTCACATCTTTGTCATTGCATCAATAAGTTATACCCCCGCCTCGTCTGCAATGGAACCCATGTACAAAACCCACAACCCTTTTGCTGTGCTGCTTGTCGCGACTGCGCTTGCTCACAACGCCTCAAACCAGATGCAAACAAGCAAAGATGCTCGGAAAAACACATGGAATGGCTCCTACAGACATCAACGACGCTTGGCCTTCTTGCCAGAATCCTCATCGTCCGATCCACCCTGCTGCCTGCGCTTCTTCTCGTCCGCACGAGCAGCCTTCCTCTCCAGCTCGTCCCAATCCTCACCCTCGTCGCTCTCGTCCTCAAACCCTTCCGACCCGCTCTCGTCCTCGGCCGAGTCGCCAAAGTCGCTGCCCGAGTCCGACGCGTCGTCCGTCTCCTCCTGCCCGTCGTCCATGTCGCTGCCAAACTCGGACCCAGACTCGCTCTCGGACGAGCCTCCATCGTCCGAGCCCGACTGCAGGAAGCCCCAACCGCCCTCGGCGAAAAAGTCGTACGGATCCTCGTTGACCGTCTTCATGATGGCGCCCCAGTTCAGGTTGACCGCGCCCTCGGTCACGCAGATGTCCACCGAGTCGAGCCACTGCTTGACGTCGTCGAGCGACGTGGTCGGGATCGACGTGACGTGCATCGGCGCGCGCGAAAAGTCGGAAAACACAAACACCATGTCGAACGACTGCAGGCCGAACTGCACACGTTCCAGGTGCACGATCTCGACGTCCGTCAGCGTGATGACCAGGAACGGCGGATCGGTGAGATGCACCAGGCAGTCCGTCGTCGGCTGCAGCAGCACGTTGGTGCGGAACGGCACGCCGTTGAAGCCCAGCTCGCGGTACGGCACGTCGACGCTGACACGGCCCTCGGACGCCTCGGCGATGCGCTCGGCAAACACCTTGAACTCCTTGTTGAGCTGTGATCGGCGACGGCGCTCCTCCTGCTCGAGCTCGATCTCGTCCTCGTCGCCCGAGCGGTACTTGCGCTTGCGGTTGCCCGTCTCGTCGAACTGCACGTCTGACGCCTCGCGGTAGAACTGCACGTCCTTGGCCTTTCGCTTGCCGATCATGATGGGCGACTTGAGGTGGATGTGCACAATGACGATGAGCTCCTTGTCACACGGCTGGAAGAAGACGTGCTTCATGTTGGAAAACAGCAGGTCGATCTTCTGGTCCGGTCGCAGCGGCGACGAGAAGCGCAGACCGTTTTGGTGGATGGTGAGGTCGCCTGGCACACGCTTGCCCTCCATGGCGGGTCGCGGGAACACCTCGGGCAGCGTGTACGCCCTCGACTTGGTCAAGATCAGCTTGTCCTGCTCCACCACGTCGGCCAGCTCCTTTTCCTCGGCCTCGCGCTTGGTTGCCGACTTTCGCAGCTCGGTAATCTCGCGGAACAGCTCCGAGAAGCGCTGCGAGTCGGTAGAGCGGTAGCTCATGCTGCGCACAAACGTGGCATCCGGGTCGTCGAAGGGAACGTCTTCCTTCTTTCCCGCAATCTGGCCGGGCGTGACAAAGTTGAGGCGCAGGTACGTGTACTCGCCCTCGTCGCTCTTGCTCACGTTCTTGAGCGTGTTGATGTGGAACGGCACCGCGTAGCCGTAGATGGGCAGGATGATCGACTGGGCGCGATGGTCGACCAGAATCTTGAGGTCGGCCACCTTGGTCGGCAGCAGGTTTTCGCGCTTGTAGCTCTCGAACTTTTTGAATACCTTTTCGTTCGAGGCGTTGCCCTCGCCGTCTTCGCCGGCAAAGCGGGCGAGGCCGTCCTCCTGCTTCTGCTTTGCGAGTTCCTTCTGGTGCATCTTCATCTTTTCGGCCGCCGTGTCGTCGAGCGCTGCGCCTCGGTTCTTGTTTCGCAGCACCTTGCCACCGGGCGTCACCTTGCCGTCGGGCTTGACGGGGCTTCTGCGGTCGTCGTGCTCCTCTTCCTCCTCGTCGTCCTTGAAGAAGAAGGCCATGTCGTTGGTGCCACGGACGCGGTCGGTGAGGAAGGTGGCGGCACCGTCGGCGTTGATGCGCAGCGTGTCGATCAAGAGGAGCGAGTAGACGCTGCCCTTGTGGTTGGGGTCGTCGAGGTCCTGGAAGCCGACGGAGAGGTTGACGACCATGTCGCGCTGGAGGGCGCGGTTGTTCTTGCCCGACAGCACGTAGGCGCTGTCGCGGAACTCGAGGCCGATGCCGAAGCCGATGTTCTTGACAAACGACTGCACGAGCTTGTCGTCCTTGGCACGCACGATGTCGACGGCCTTGGCGTAGATGTCCTTGCAGGTGGCGCCGGCGCGCAGATGCTTGTCGGCAAGCTCGGTCTGGAGCTCGTGCAGGAAGGCGTACATCTTTTGCTGGCTGCTGTGAGGGTCGATGAGGTAGGTGCGTCCGATATTGGAGCAGTAGTTGCGGTACTTGATGCCCATGCTGGCGATGACGACGCCGCCGTTGCCGTCGGCGCCCTGCAGACGCTTTGTGGTGGAGACGGCCGAGGTCTTGAGGTCGTACTCGCCGCCGGACTGGACGATGGGGGTGTAGCACCAGTCGGCGAGCGAGAGGTCGGCGCCGTCGAGACCCTTGACCTTCTTCCACATCTTGGTGTCGTCGAGCTTTGCCTCGATGCGCTCCGAGAGCTGCTCGTGCGTGACTTTTTTGCCCTCGTCGAGGATGGTGGACATTTCGTTTTCAAAGTAGCCGGACATGACGGCCGAGCTCATCTTGGAGGCGTACTTGATGGCCTTGACCTCGTCGTCGTCCTTGGCGGCCCAGACGGCGCTGAGCGAGGCGCTGACGTCGATCATCTTGAAGTCCTTGGATTTCTGCGCCTTTTCAAAGACCGACTGCCACTCGTCGGCGAACTTGCCTACGGGCTTGTCCTTGGGCAAGCAACCGACCTTGGAACCCTGTGCATCGATGCGCGAGATGAGGTCGTCCCAGATGGCACGGTTGGCCGCCTCATCCTTGGATCGTTTGAGGATCTCGACTTGGAAGCCGGTGCTGGCCTTTTTGAGCGCTTCGAGGTGGACGGCTTTGGATGCGCTGGTGACAAAGACGACGGTGTTTTTGGTGAAGAGGAGGACGGTAGAAGGGAATTCGTAGCCGAGCAGCCACGAGTGGATGGCGGTGGTTTTGGAGTAGATCAGGTCCTCGTTCTGCCCGCCCATCACTACGAGCAGCGAGTCGACGTCTGCGAGCAGGTCATAGTCGGCGCCGCCGTTCTTCCAGGCCGAGAGGAGCTTGGTCACCCTGCGCTGGAAGGCACCAGCGTCGATCTGAATCTGTTCCGACATGGTCGCGGGCGCGGCGCAGGATGGCCAACCAAAGTGATCCGTGACGGATGTGTGCGACGGTGGTTGCGGTGGTTGTCGTCAACGTCGTTATGCCTTTGAGGTGGCCAAGAGCCGTTTTGTTTGCTTGATTCGAGCCCTTCTCTGGCAACAGCGGCAGGTGGTGGAGAGAAAGAAAGGCAGAGAGCAAAGAGAGCTGAGTCAAAAGTCGTCTGCCGCCGCTTCCACAGAAAAGAGAGGGAGAGGCTTGTGCGGCGGTTTGCCTGAAAAGTTGAGTGAGACTGCGCTGCAAGTGAAAATCAATTCACTTTGTCGAGAGCGTGTCGCATTCTTCCAAAGCGCGTCTCTAGGCTAGAGATCTAACAATGTTCGAATTTCGCTTGCTGAGCATCGGTTGAGACTGAGTCAAGAGGCACGAGAGCAGCCTCTGAAATCACGCCAACAAGATCAACGCCGACCTCAGGGCTCGTGCGGCGTGCTGAAAAATCAACCAAAAAAAAAAAAAAGGTAACCTGCTGCTGTTGGTCCGTGAAATGGTGGTGATGGTTGCGAGGCGCAGTGGCACAGCGAGCGAGCAGAGAGTCCAAAAATGCGCAGCTGTTTGAATGCGCTGCTTGCGGTGCTTGCGGTGCGCGCGCGCGTGTTCCCTCTCTGTGTATCGCAGGCGGATGGCCACAGAGTCACCAGCTCAGACTTGCGCCGCTCGCTCGCTCCACAAGCGATAGGCCAAAGGGTCCCTCGCCTGTCACTGCCTCTGCCTGCGCATCCTGCTCGATAAAGCTGTCGTCATCCTCACCATCCACCATCATCTCATCCGCAGCCTCATCCTCCTATCAACCACCATTAAGAGCAGTCTCGCCTGCTCACGACCTCTTTACTCAACTCGACTCGACTCGATCACAACCAGACACAAGCACGCAAGCCAGCAAAAGACGTAGAGCTTTCCCTATCTTTTGGCTCGCTTTTCTCTGAAGGACGCATCCTCGATCGCATCCGCATCTCGGTCGAGCCACCTCTCTGACGCTGCTCAGCTCTACCCGATTCAAGGGCGGATCCGTGTCCAATCCAACGAAAGAGCGTCCATCACTTTTTGAGGTCCATACGCCTCTTTCTCCCATCCACCGATAACGTCCAACCCAGCGGTCAAGATGCGCTCGGCGTTCAAGAACGAGCACTCGTTTGAAAAGCGCAAGGCCGAGGCCGAGAGGATCCGTCAAAAGTATCCCGATCGCATCCCGGTCATCTGCGAAAAGGCGGATCGCACCGACATCCCCACCATCGACAAGAAGAAGTATCTCGTACCCTCGGACCTCACAGTGGGCCAGTTCGTCTATGTCATCCGCAAGCGCATCAAGCTCGCTCCCGAGAAGGCCATCTTTATCTTTGTCGACGAGGTGCTTCCAGCAACTGCAGCGCTCATGAGCGCCATCTACGAAGAGCACAAGGACGAGGACGGCTTCCTCTACGTCTCGTACTCGGGCGAGAACACGTTTGGCCTGGCTTGATCGGCATCGAGCCACATCTTTTGTCAGGGCAGACCACCCACAAGCTGCGGCAAGCATCTGCGAATGTCCCATACAAATCATCCGACGATGCGCGATGCAGTCGGCAGGAACCCAAGCTCATGCTCTGCGACACCTCCCGCCTGCTCGCCGAACAGAAGCTTACTCGTGGCTCTAACCCGCCTTGCCTGCTTCCTCCGATATTGTCTCTACCAAGTCCCGTTGACTTTTGCCCAATGGCTCGTACGACCCGACTCTCTTTCCGTTCGACCCCACTTCACACGTCGTTTTCTTCGCTTTTGTTTGTACTCTTATGTCCCGCCGCACCTCGCTCCATCGCCTTGCTATCGAAACATCCAAAGAAGGTGCACGAGTACTGATGGCGCTCTCGTCGTGAGAGCTGAGACGACTCTCGACGCCGATCCGGCAGTACAGTATTCGCTGGCGGATCAGCCTTCTGGCTAAGCGACAAAGACAAAAGCAATCGCGAGCCAAGACAAGGGTTCAGAGAGCTGGTGTTGATGACTTTTTTTCTCGGTGTGGATTGTGAGATCCGACTTTGATTTGGTTTTGGAGTCGTATTTTTTCGAGTGTTTTTTGTCGGGAGGCAAAGGCGCGATTGGCCGAGAAATGGAGAGGAAAAAAAGATCGCCTTTTCGCTTTTCGCTTTTCGCTTTTCGCTTTTCTTTTTACGCTCTTGCTGGTCTTGCTTGCCTGCTCGTGGTCGTCGAGCATCCTCTCGTGACAAGTCAAGGTCAAGGGTTCGTCTCAGCCCGACACTCAAGAATCCGGACCGTTCAGGTCGTCGCTGACACGTGTCTTTGCGATCACTGTCCTGTTCACCACCATCATCACCCCCCAAAAAAGCGCGCGCAGCTGCGACCCATTCCGTCCACACTCGGCTCGGGCCCTTCGTCGCCTTTATCATTGGCGTCATTCTCAATCAGCTCAAGTCGGCCCAGGCGATACCAGCGTCTCCCTCTCTCCTCTCCTCTCCTCTCCTCGCATCTTCTCTTCCTTCCGACACGACAACATGTTCCGGTCGTAATCGCACTCCGTCGTCAGCTCGAGCATCGCAACGAAAAAAAAAAAAGGGGCATCTCTATCGCGGTCCTCCTTGTGCCCACCTCTCCTTCCCTCATCTGGGCACTCGACTCCTCGCATCAGCAGCACATCCAAGCACACCCCGCATATCATCTCCGACCGTAGCAAAGGCATCCGACCCTGCTCCAGCGACCTGTCGTCTGACACACCTCGACCATGGCTGCAGATCGTCCCAAGGAGCCCGAGATCAAGGTCTCTGACGATGGCTTCAACGCCAATTTCAGCCTGTCGCCTCGACTTGATCAGCCTCCATCCCGACCCATGGGCTCGACCGCGCGAGGCAGACATCATCACCACAACCGCAACCATTCCATCGACACAAAGGACCGCACCAGTCCCACACTAGGCTTTGGTCCCATGCAGTCCTCCCTCGATCGTCCTTGGGCCATTGCTGAGCTTACCGCTGGAGACGCTCAAGCAGCCTCATCCGATCCAGTTCATGCTTCAGCTTCGACCTCGGCGTCGGATCCATCTCGTCTCGTCAACGGTGCACACGACCCTATCTCGGGTCTCTCGGCGACACGGTCCAAACCGACCTCCATCAGCCACCTCAGCGCTTCCAGCTCCCCAACCCTTCATCCATCTACGCGCAAGGTCAGCTCCGGATCCAACGCGAGCAGCATGGGCAGCGCTTCCCCAGACGCTACTTTTACACTAGAAGCGCGTCGACTCAATGCCCGCACCGCCGATCGACATCAACCAAATGGCACCGCTCACCACTTGTCCGAAGGCAGCAGCCGGCGCACCTCGTCTCCTGCTCGCTCCTTTACCGGTGCGCCCATCTCACCGCGACTCCAATCCACCATGTCGCCGCACACCGGTCTCGCACATGCTCGCCGCGCCAGCACCGAGCTAGCTACCGCTCCCTTCCGTGCGCCTTCGCCCATCTTCCTGCCATCAGCCTCGCCGCCCACCGGTCCAGCGAACCCAGATGCGCAGCACAGCTGGGACTCGATCTGGCCTCGATCCTCCACTCCGGACCGCGCAGATCAGTTGCGCAGGATGGGCTCCAGCTCGCCCGTAGCAGGCTCGCCTGGCCTCGCCTCGCCCTCCGCCTTGTCCGACTCGATCAACTTGTCGCGCTCGCCTTCCACCTCGTTCGACTCGGGCTCACCCGCCGGCTCCTCCACAACCGTGCTCGGACGGCCCAAAGCACGTCGGCCGCACGAGCTGCGTGGTTCTTCTTCTTCTCCCGTCTTGCGCATGAGCCCAAGCGGGTTGCGTGACAGCCACGATCCATCCAAAAGCCCTCGCAGAAGCTTCGAGACGGCCAAGACGGAGCCCGTCATCAAAATCGGATTCACGCCACCCTCATCCTCGGCTGCCGATGCTTCCAGGCCACACACCGTTGCTTCTGCGCTCGTCAGTCCAGCCAGCAAGGTGCTGTCGCCAGCCACAGAGGCAACGCCGCACGTCGACGCTGCCACTGCGCTCGTCTCGCACCGCACAAGCAGCACTGGCTCCTCGTGGCTGCCCGAACGTGCCGAGTCGCCCTCGGCCGCCTTTGTCGTCGATCCAAAGAAGCGTCGCGGGTCCGTGCCCATCCCTCAAGCGCTGCCGCTCCCTGCCAGAACACCCTCGCCCAAGATCTCGCCCGCTTCTCCGCGCTCTCCCTTCCTCGAGCTGTCCAATCCGACTGCATCGGCGCCCAACGGTTCCAACATGGGTCTCAGCGAAAGTCCGCCCAAGACGCGCAGCTTCATCGCCATGCCGCCCCGTTCGGGCTACGAGCTCAGTGATGACCCGGACGACGTCGGCTCGGAAGAGGACGGCTCCAACTCGGAGAGGGAGAGCGTAGGCACCAACGACGAAGATCAGGACGGCTCAGAGTACGGTGACGAGGACATCATCGATGCCGCCGATGCCAATGACGACGATCAGGAGCAGCACATGTCTGAAGACGGCTCCAACGCGGACGACTCAAACGTGTCATCGGATCAGAGGGACGACCTAACATCGCCAGGCAGCAGCATCGCTGTCGGACCCTCCGAGCGCCCCTCGCTGCCCAAACGACCCAGTCTGACCAGGTCCGGCGTGGTGCCTCCGCCCCTCACCATCGTCGACCATGTGCGCAATCCTCTCGATCTGCTCGTTCAGGCCGAGAACTCTGCTCGTGCGCTCGCCGCACAGAAGGGCTCGACGGGCAGCACCATGCTCAACTTCTTCCGGGACGAGCGCAGTCAGCAAGATATGCAGCCGCAGCTCGGCATCACGGGCGATGCACAGATTCGGGACTCGGTCATGCCCTCCGCGCTCGGGCTCGATGCCGGTGAAGCGCAGCCCGTGGATGCCATGATGGACGAAGGAGGCAGTGGCATCGAGCGAGAGCAAGACGAAGAAGAAGATGATGATGACGACGACGACGACGATGAGCAAGGCTACGGCGCTGGCGTCGAGAATGCCGACGAAGGGCTCAACACGCTCGAGCGCATCTTTCTGTTCGCCAAGAGCGACATGGCTTTCCACAGAGTCCTCGTGTCGCAGTCGCTGCCAGACTGGATCCGCGAAGTCGAGCTCAACGATGCCGTCGAGTACATCATCCCCTTGCTCAATGGCCTTGCCACCGACGAGCCGGACGTCTGCGCCGCGTTCGCACCCGAGGTTGGCCGCGTCATGTGGTTCTTCTTCCGCAACTGTCCCATCGCCGAGCTTGCCGACGAGTCCAACGACATGCAGAATGCCGACGACGACCAGCCAGAGACCGCATCGCGTCCCAAGATCAGCCTCACCGCCTTCACCACGCTGCTGTGCGCACTGCTGCTCAACCAGAACACCATCATCGCGGGTGCCACGCAGCAGTCGCTCGTGCAGCTCTTCTACCGCCTCGACCGCCGCGACCTCGAGCTTTCCAAGGAGGAGCTTGCCGAGAGGGACCCGGCCGAGATCCAAGCCAGGCAGCACGAGCAGGACCTCGAGAGCTACATCACCCACGCCTCGGGTCGAGACGGACAGCCGGTGCCGCACGAAGACTATCGCTTTGACGATCACGTGCGCACCGCCGTCAAGAACGAGCTGCTCGTCAATGTCGCTTTGGCTCTAGCCCAGATCCACCAACACGGGCACGGCGCCAACGACCAAGACCAGGATGAACCCATCGAGGAGCAGCCTGGCGCTTCGTCCGACGCAAACAGAACCGAGGCCGAGCAGCAAAAACACGCGAATGCTGACGAGGCCATGGAAGAGGATCATGCGGACACGCCTTCAGACAGCAACCAGGCCACGACCGAGGCGGGGGCTACATCCCAAGAAACAGCGACCGCCTCGAACGATGCCGCCATGGACGAAGAGCAAGGCTCGACAGACGCAAACTCGTGGGGACAGGACGACAACATGTTTGGCCAGCAGAGCGACGGCTCGGCGAGCGACGTGAAGATCGACGAGGACGAAGAATCGGCTGTGGGTCGCATGGCCTCGGTCAGCTTGCTTGCCGCGTTGGCCGCCGACGAGCTCATCCCTCAAGACGCGCTGCTGCACAGATACGCTTCCGAGGTGCTCAAGCTCATCGACGATGGCGCCTTCTACGTCCGAAAGGAGGTGGCCAGCGCACTCGGACCTTTGTCGCGCAACATGTCGGTGGAGGCGGTGGAGCACACGGTGCTGCCGGCACTGAACAAGGCCATCCACGACCGCAACTGGCACGTCCGTCAAGCCGCATGCTTTTCGATCCCCGCCACGCTCGGAAGGCTGGAGGACAAGCTGCGTCGCGAGCATACGCTTGTGTTCATGCGGGCGCTCGTCAACGACGTGTCGCGTCAGCTGCGAATGGCCGCGCTCGAGATCATTGGCGAAGTCATCTACATGTTCCACGAGACCGAGGCTGGCGTGCCCGAGGAGCTGGTGCGCTTCCTGCTGGGGGAGCCATTCGATGGCCCGCCGCAGCAGGGCGATGCGTCGCTCACGTTTGACAAGACGAGCGACCCGGAAGGCACGGAAGCGCTGTTCGAAGAGGAGAGCGCCATGATGATGGATGCTGGCGCGGATCTGGAAGTGCCCGCCTCGCTTCGCGACGACCAGGACTCGCTGCTGGCCAGCTTCGGCTACGGAGGCAACGAGAGCTCCATGATGGATGCGGCGCCGTGGGACAGCAACTTCCGCGTCAACAACTTTGATCCGGAACGTCCGCTTGTGGTTGCCTACAACCTGCCTGCGGTGGTGCTGACGCTGGGCTCGGAGCAGTGGAGCAGGCTCAAGCAGGCGCATGCCGAGCTGACGAGGAGCGACAAGCCCAAGGTGCGCAAGAGCCTCGCAGCTTCGCTGCACGAGATCGCCAAGATCGTTGGACAGGAAGCCACGCGCGACGACCTGCTGCCGGCGGCGACACGGTTCTTGACCGACGACGACGTCGAGGTGCGCACGGCCATGTTTGAGAACATGGACGTGTTCCTGTCGTGCTTGCCGCAGGACGAGGCGGAACGCACGCTGTCGCAGCTTTCGTCGCTGTGGTCTTCGGGCGCGTTGCGCGACTGGCGTCTGCGCGAGCAGTTGGCGCTGCACATCCCGAGCATGGCCAAGCAGTTCCTGCTCGAGGACGAGGATGGAAACCTGGTGTCGCTGATGCAGTTGGCGCTCGCGGATCCGATCAGCGCGGTGCGAGATGCGGGGATCCACTGTGTGCCCAACCTGTACAAGGCGTTTGCCGAGCACGACCAGGTGATCGCCGACGGCTTCCTGGGCATGGTGAGCGACCTGGGCGACAGCACGGGCTACCGACTGCGCGTGTCTTGCCTGCTGTGCATCGGTGCGCTGGTGGAGTCGGGCCTGCAGCGATCGTCGTGCGAGCTGCTGCTGCTGAGCCGGCTGAGCCAGATGGGCGACGACCGAGTGGTGGATGTGCGCATTGCGCTGTCGCGCACGCTGGGGCAGATGTGTCGCAAGGACGAGCTGTACGCTCTGCCGCAGTCGCGCTCGGAAGATCTGAACAAGCTGATCGCCAAGCTGGCGCACGACGACTCGGACGAGGTGCGCCAGCCCATCGCGGGCATCCTGTCGGAAGAGGAGCTGAACCAGTATGCTGCGCCGCCGAGAGAGGGAGAGCAGGAGGCACGCAAGCTGGTGCTTGGACCTGCCGACGGCGGGCCGCATCGACCCGAGGGCGAGGGCGGCTTTGCGAGCCAGTTTGTGGATGCCGAGGGCGACGATGGGGATGGCGACGTGTTCCAGATGGACGACGACAGCCAGTTGGAGGAAAAGAAGGAGCAGGATGCGGAAAGCCAGGCAGAGCCAGATTCGAACGACGACGGCAAAGCCGCGTCTGAGCCCATGTCGCAGGCGCAGTGGGCTCAGCACCTCGAGATGTCGCGCGCGAACATCTTTAGCGGCGCCAAGCGACAGACGGAGCTCGAGTTTGGCTCGGACTGGGTGAACGCCAATGGCCCTGCGTTCTTCGATTACGGCGACAACGACGAGGACGACGACATTGAAGACGACGAAGGGTTGGGAGAGGAGCCTCACCATCTGCTCAACGTGGATCGCGACTCGAGTGGGTCGGGCGAGCTGATCGAGAACGAAAGCGAGGACCACGCCGACGAGAGCCAAGGGGAAGCACAGACCAAGGAGCACGGCTCGCAGCACCACGCAGATGACAGCATGGAGGAAGTCAATGCGGAACCGGGCCTCACGCTGTCTTCGCCGCAGCGCGGGCTCGAGACGGCAGCGGCAGCAGCAGCAGCGGCGGCTGGTGGCGATGCGGACAGTCTCGCGGACAGCCCGAGTCGGGCCGGAGCTTCGACATCGAGCAGCGGTCAAGCAAAAGCCGCCGACCCATTCCTGGCG
This sequence comes from Sporisorium reilianum f. sp. reilianum, assembly GCA_900162835.1. Lineage (NCBI taxonomy): Eukaryota > Fungi > Basidiomycota > Ustilaginomycetes > Ustilaginales > Ustilaginaceae > Sporisorium > Sporisorium reilianum. Next base: position 378,354 of record LT795071.1, on the reverse strand, counting down.
TTTGTAGCGGGGCGTCGATCTCAGGACCTGTCCAAGCTGCAGCCGGAACAGATGGGACGCAGCGCGGCATCGAAGCGATCGAGGCTGTCCAACGGCACCGCTGCTTCTGCTCAGCACGACGATGACGCGCACAGGCAGCAGAATGGCGGCGGTGGCGATGAGGACGAAGAGATGATGGGCACGCGCTTGCTTTCCAAGAACTCGGGCGACTGGTCGCAGCTCACAGGCGATGGGGATGGCGCCGGCGCCGGCGCCGACGACGACTTTGTTCAGGTGTAGCATTTGGGTGAGGCCCACTGTATTGTTTCGATGTCGACGGTTCTATGTCATGATATCGATATGTGCTACGAGGAAGCCTCTTGAGAACGCATGGTAAGACGAAGGCTCGAGGCTCGACCGCAGCGTTGAACGACGCGTGTGGAAGAAGGGTCAGGCGAAAGGGCGCTTGCTGGTGCCACACAGTCTCCTTGCAGATGGGGCTGCATTGGATTCGCGGTCCGCGCGCTGCCTTGCAGCTGTCCGTCCGTCCGTCCGTCCGTCCGTCCGGCGCACTGGTTGGGTGAAATGGCACACGCCCCTTGCGGCAGGTCAGATTTGCACACAACCAGCGCGCTTGGACCGTGGACCCGCATCAATGTACTGCTAACTTATTGTGTTGGCTTGGAGTCCACGCACGGAGTCTGTGTCCCCACCGCTGCTTCTCTCTCTCTCTCTCTCTCGATTGGCGACCTTGGCGGCTCGATTGCCCGAATTTTGGTTGCTCGAGCAGAGTCGGCTGCTGCAGCGTCTTTTCCCCTTGCTCAGCTACAGTAGCCGACCTGTTTTGGATGGCAATTTTCAAATCAGAAGCGATTTTTTGCAAGCTTGTGCTTGTGCTGCTCTGTCACCCTGTGCTGATGCGCCCCCTTCCGAAGCCGATTGTTGCGTGCAAGTTGTGTAGCAGCTACACGAGCGCTAGGCTAGCAGCGCAGGTACAGACGCTCGCTCGTTCCTCAATCAATCGAACCAAAAGAAAGAAAAAGGAGCTGAGATCTCTCTCGTTTGGCACGAGCAATGAATGCCTGCCTCGTCCTCCTCCGCCCTGTCAAATCCACGCAACGCGCGAATTGGCTTTTCGTGCTCTCGTCTCCTCGTCCCATCTCGTTCTTGCGTCTATTCCTTCCCCACCACCATCGACTGTGCTTCGGAACCCTATATCCCCCTTTCCGAGATCCTCGCTCTTTCCCATCCCTTTGGCTCTGTCTGCGCTTCGGTGGCGATACTGTAGACAGTTTCACACTCGGCTTCGCCTATCTATCTCCAACCCGTTCTCGACTCGCCACCGCTTCTCTTCGCCGTCTCCCACAACTCTGGGATCTATTCCGTCGCTTCCTTCACCCACACTTCTCCGCGCTCCTCGCTTCTAGAACCATCCCACGTCTTCATCTGCTCGCCGCGCGCCTCCTCTAGCTCTGCTCCATCTCATCTCTCTCTCTCTCTCTCCAAACTCGCGCAGTCTTTCTGCTCTCCAAATGAACCCGTCCGCTAGACCCACCACGGGTCGGCCTACTACCGGTCGTCCCGGCACGCGTGGTGGCACCGCAAACCTTAGACCTCCTACACAAGGCCAAGGTGCCTATTCTCCCCAAGAGCACGACACCTACATCGAGGAGGAATGGGACGAGGACGAGTACGAATCCGAGGACGACGGTGATGTCTTTGCCTTTGTGCCCCCTGACCTCGGCCCTGCACCCGAACTTCAGCACAACCCTCTCGATCCTTCCATAGATAACCAGAACCGTC
>LT795071.1:353033-368344 GCA_900162835.1 Sporisorium reilianum f. sp. reilianum | reverse complement strand
ACTCTCTCTCTCTCGCGCAAATGGATCAAAGTTGCCCGTGTTCTTTCTTGTCGGATCGTAGTTACAGTTGAGGCCATGCTTTCATGCTTGAGTTGAAATGCTTGTACAGAATCTCGGCACGCGCCCTTCCACCTCAGCGCCCCGTCATAATGTAATTCAGCGCCCGCAGACTTCGCAGCAGCACCGCCTGTGCATTCGCCGGGCTCGCCAGCGTCGCCAAAGCCTTCGACTCGATCCGCTGCGCTCCGCTCATCGCTGACAGTCGGTCCGTCACCGTCGGCCCGCTGATCACGATCCCAGACTGCGTCACTCCCGCTGAGGCCGCCGCCGCGGATGCGCTTGCCGCTGCTCCAGGCGTCAGATCGCCCTCGCCACTTGCCTCGCCGCCCGCCTTCTTGTCTGCGCCCGCCTCCTCCTCCTCGGCCTCCTCCACCGGCTCGGGAAGCGTCGACAGGAGCGCATCCAGATCGCCCACCAACGACCGCGACGCCTGGTTGGCCTGCTCCCGCAACGCGCCACAGATCGTGGTTCGAGCGTCCTCGAGAAGGTCGACGTGCCATGCGATCGCCAGCGTGTTCTGGAAGCCCTTGCTCGAGATCGCCGTCGCCAACGGCTTCACCAGGTTGCGCAATCGCTCGGCCGGGATGTCCGGAATCGTGTTCTCCCGCTCATCGCCTCCTGGCTGAGCAGACTTGGCCGCGGATGGCGTCTCGCCTGGCGCGGCACCACCGACCGTGGTGCTTGACGTAGCGGCTGCTCCAGCTGCTCCGGAGGATGGCTGCTCGCTCGTGCTGGCGTTTGGACCGTCGCTTCGCACCATCTCTGTGCTGGTGGCCGCCTCGTTCGATGCGCTCGGCGCGCTCGTGGTTGCCTTGGCGTTGGCATCGCCCGTCTTGTTGCGAGCGATCCACAACAGAGGCTTGGTCGCCGTGCTGATCAGCGCCAGCAGCGAGTCCACCAGCTGGCTGTTGACCAGAATCGTCTCCTTGGACAGCAATCCAAGCAACACATTGATCGGTGCTGAGCCGCGCTCCGAGGCGTCCGTCTCCTTCTCCTTGCCCTTGGCGCGCTTCGGCGGCCGAGCGTCGTTTCGCAGGAACCACATGGCCGCCTCCTCGTTGACCGACGTGAGGTGCAGCAACGTCTCGATGCTGCGCGAAGCGATCAGGAACGGCGCCTCATCGCCCGTCTTGGACAACGGCGCCGTCGATCCGGCACTGCCTTGGCCGCTTTGCTGCTGCTGCAGCTGCACAGCGCTGGGGGGACCCGTGTTGGCCCGCTTCGGCGTCGGCCTCGACGGCGTAGAGTGCATGCGGTTGGCGCGATTGCTCATCGACACAAACGAGCGATCCACCGCGTGCGCGTCCACCGACCCTTCCGACAGCACCATGAGAAGCAGATTCAGCAGCTCCGAGCGCGTCTTGGCGTTCTCGCATAAGTTGGCCAGCACCTTGTGCAGATTCGTCTGCTTGGCGTTCATCTGCGGGAAGAAGAGCAGTCGGACGAGCGTGGCGAGACCCGATTTATCGAGCAGCTGGATGGCGTCACGCTGCGGGCCACCCCTCGAAGGTTGGATTGGGGCAACCTCGCGAGTATCGGTGCCTCCGGGTCGAGCGCCACCAGATGCGTTGAGCATCCGGATCGGCATCGCGCCTAGTCGCGCAGAGGTGGAGGCAGGCACAGCACGAACCGTGCCGCTCGAAACGTCCTGGCTGTCTTCCTCCTCGTCGAAGCGGCGGTGCTGCCGGTTGCGACCGTCGCCATGCTCGTTGTGCAAGAATGCGATCGCCATCGGATCCGGCACACCGCCCGGGCCGTCTCGAAGGATCTCTTCGATCGAGTCCAGATAGTCGTTCCGACGGTCGGCGGAACCAGCACCATCCGCACCAGCGGCGTCGGATGTCGCGGCAGGTGCTGCCCCTTCGCGAGCGGTTTGCGCAGATCCTTGGTCAGGTCGATCTCCAGTGCCACGCGAAGCCATCTGCTCGCGGATTCGGCGTCGCGACGCCTCGAGCGCCTCCTGCTGGATCACTTCGGCGCGCAGCTCGGGCGGCAGAGCATCGAGGAACTCCGGTGCGATGGAGGTCGGCTGCGGCAGGTTGTTGGTGGCCTCCGCAGCACGACGCTCGCGGAAGTGCTGGTTGAGCACCTCCTCACGCAGATCGTCGGGAAGCGCCTCGAGGAAGGTGGGGTCGATGCCCGTGTCCGAGATGTCGATCTCTTCGCCGTTGATCGAGATGGTGGTGCGAGCTGCTTCGGCAGAGGTCTGAGCTTGCGTACTGGCCGCCGCAGAACTCGACGCTTCCGCGGGCTGCGTAGCTGCCGAGCCAGTCGGAGCAGATTCGGCATCCGCCATCTCGACGTCGTCCGCAACTGCAGCAGAGGCAACAGAGCTTTGCGTGGGCTCAGAGCCAGCAGCGTTGGCAGCGATGGGGACCGCAGGAGCATTGGCTTCAGCGACACTCGCCGCAGTTTGGTGTTCACCTGCTTGAGCAGCCGCAAGAGGTGCAGCCGAGCTAGAGGATTCGGCTGCCGGCGTCTGGAGCGCAGCATCGCCGTCGGCGAGCATCTGCCTGGCACGCTCCTCGCCCTGTCGCAACCTCTCGCGAGCCTCCTCGAGCTCCTTCTCGGTGCGCTCCTTGCCTTCGCGCAGGCGCTTGAGCTCGGCCTCGGCCTGCTCTCGTGTCTTCTTGGCCTGCTCGAGCGCCTTGCGGTCTTCTTCGAGCTGACGACGCGTCTCGAGACGGTTCTTCTTGAAGCCGGGCAGGAGCGCGTTGATGAGATGAGCACGCACCTTGGATGTGCGCTCGCTCGACACAGTCGCGGAAGGTAGCAAGATGAGCGCCTCCTCGGACCACCTCGCGAGCGTGGTGCTGGGTGTGAACGACTGCGCCAGGACGACGGGGTCGTTCATGGCAGCGGCCTGCCTCGAGGCGAGTGCTCGCTGCCCGTCGCCTCCGAGCACGGCTTGGCCATGTTGGGTATGGCTGTGAGGATGGTGATGGTGATGATGGTGGTGACCTGCACGGCCCGGTCGGCCGCTCACGTCGATGCTGTCGATGCGCATGCGACCGCCATCGCCCAGCTCGATGCGGATGCCTTGGTTGCTAGCACCGCCTCGGGTGAGGAGGTTTTCGAGGAATTGCAGAGCGCCTTCGCCGACAAAGTCCTCCACCGACTGCGCCCAGTCCGCATAGCCAGACGGAAGCAGTCCACCGCCGACACCGTTGCGGCCGCCTCGGCCGGCATGACGGTTGGCGTCCGCGTCGGATTGGTCGATCAGCAACGGATGCGTGGAGATTTCGTCCGATGGCGGTGCCATGCGGCGAGGTGCCATCATGGAGTCAAAGTCGAGCAGGTTGCGTCGACGGTGACCGCCGGTGCCACTCGCCATATTTGCGATGGCATTGGGCAGGAAGAAGTTGGGCGGCAAGAGACCAGAGGATCGCGGACGATCGCCTGAGCCAGCCATGCGCGGGTCCGTGGCGTTGGTCCAGCCCCAGTTGGCGCCGAAGCGGTCGTCGACCGGAGCGACGTATTCCTCGGCGAGCTCGAGCTGCGACAGGTCGTCCTGGTCCATGCCACCGTCCATCGAGTCTTCTTCGAGCATCTCGATCTCTTCGTCGTCCATGAGGCCGTCGCCAACGTCGCCATCCATCAGGGCGGCGTCGTCACCTTCGTCGAATTCCTCTGGGATCGCAGGCATGCCGTCCTCGCCGTCTTCAAAGACAAAGTCGAGCGTCTCTTCGTCATCGTCGTCGAGATCACTGTCGCCCTCGTCGTCATCCTCGTCGGTCCACTCGTCTTCTTCGTCGACGATGCTGACGTCGTCGCCGTGACTGCCGTGGCCGTGCGAGTGCGTGTGGTCATCCGAGTCCGAGTCCGAGTCCGAGTCGCTCGAGTCGTCCATGTCGGTGTCCGAGTCGGTGATCTCCATGACGTGCGGGTCGTCGCCGTCGAGGCCCTCGAGTTCCTCGTCGGTGGACAGCTCGCTGCCGGTCTCCGAGTCGAAGTCCTCCATCTCCATGTCCTCGTCGTCATCCATATCCTCGTCCGTCATTTCGTCGTCGTCCAGGCCCGTCTCCATCTCGCCCGTGTGCATGCCAAGCGACGAGTTGCGGTAAAAGTCGGGCGTGTCTTCGCGCTCAATGTCGTGATCGTCATCGTCATCGTCGTCGAAGGCCTCGTCCATGTCGTAGTCAGAGGAAAATTCGGTGTCGTCCTCAGACTCGTCAATCACGGCGCGGCTCGTGTTCTTGTCCTTGGCCTTACCCATTCGGATCGCGACCTTGGTCAAGTGCTCGAGCGGCCGCAGGATGGCTTCGAGCAGCGACTTGACCGTGGGCAGGTTGAGATCGACGTCGGCGATGGCGCTGGTGAGCACGGTGACAAAGTTCTTTTCAAGCATCGTCTTGGCCATGTGCAGAGTGAGATCCTCGGTCTGCTTGCCGCCGGGGCTGTTGGGGCGAGCGATCAACAACCGGTAGCAGAGATCGCTGAGCGCGTACAGACGGCCGTAGCGAACCTCGATGGCTTCGGACGAGGAGGCCGCTTCTTTGATGGCTCTGGCGATCGCGTCGAGTACGGTCTTGCGCACCGAGATCAGGTCGGCTGGCACCTCCTTGACATCGCTGTGCACGCTGACGTCGGCCGAGAGCGCCACAAGCACCGACATGGCCCAGTTGGACAGCGTCATCTTCCTGCGCAGCTCGCTGCTCTCGAACGAGCTGAGGAAGCCGGCAGGGACGAGCTCGGTCAAGAAGGTGCTCAAGATGCCAGCGCGCGAGCGGGCCGCATCTTTGCCTCCAGGCGTGCCAGGCGCAAAGGCGACACCGGCCGACGCACTGGCAGCAGGCGTCGACACGGGCGTAGCGGACGCGCCAATAGCAGCGGCAAAGAGACGCTTCTTGTTGTAGTTGACGAAGGAGGTCTTGCAGGAGGCGTAGGACGAAAGAAGCTCGGTGAGGCATTGCATGAGGAACGATGAGTAGAAGAAGGCAATGTCGTCCTGCTTCTCTTCTTCCGTCTTCTCCTGCGGTTGACTCGGTGAGGCGGTCGAGCCAGCAGCCGCAGGTGCGCCATTCGAAGCGTCGCTGCCAGCTCCACCGGCTTCGACTTGAGCGCCATCCTGATTGGCACCGGAAGCGTTTGCATTCGCAGCCGCGCCAGTCTGCGCGCCTGACGTCGACTGAGGCTTTCTGGCCGTGCTCTTCAAAAGCTCGGTCAACAGATAGCCCATCAACGCATCGAGCTCTTCGGAAGGCGCATGGACAGCCGAAGACTGCGCCGCTGCCTTGAAGAAGGCAGGCTCGTCTGCCGTTTTGCCATTGGCACCATCCGCTGTCGACTCCATCGGATCGTCACCAAGACGAAGGCTCGCCAGACTTGCCTGCCCGTTGCCAGCCAGATCCGACGGCGACTCCTTCGATGCAGCGGTCTCGGTGGCGCTTGGGTCCTGGATCAGCTTGATGTGGCCGCTGCCCTTGGTGGGGGAATACTCGGTCATCTCGACCTTGGCAACCGCCGACTCGAGGAAGGCGTCCGGGTCGCGCAAGATGGCGCAGTCCAGCTGACGGACGAGCGTCGAGGTATCGCTGGTCTTGTTGCGCGACTGTGCCACGAGGCTGTGAATCTCTTGCGACACGACCGTCGCCAGCGTCTGAGCATCCTCGACAATGTGGCGAAGCACCATCGCCACAAATGGCTGGCAGCCCGAGACTTGCTTGGGCTCCAGCACGCGGAAGGGCTCGAGGATCAGGCGCACGCCGCCTTCGCGAGCAAAACGAGCTGCATACGAGTGATTGCGTGTCAACACGGTGAGCAGGCGGAACGCGGCCAGCAGATCGTTCCTCTCGAGCGTCGTGGCTTCGCGGAAGATCTGCAAAGCAAAGTGGAACAGCGCATCCGAGATGGGCACCGAGCCGACACGAACGCGCGGCAGGACGGGCTTCTCGGTGGTGGTGGTGGTGGTGGAAGTGGCGCTGTCAACGGCGGCCTCGGCTGACTTGTCGCTGTTCTGCTCAGGGGCACTGGACGCGGCAGTGTCAGCCTCGACGGGAGCATCAAGCAACGCGTCGTCCGGCTTAACCTCTGCAATATCCTCCGAGAAGCCGAGGATACCAACAAGAGCGAGGATGAGCGATGCAAGCCATTTGGGTGGCGTGGAGGACGACTTGGCTGGTTGCGTCGCCGAGGCAGACGGGTGCTGAGCGGCGCCTGAGGCTTCGGGCGTCGTCGACGAGCGGGAGCCGTAAAGCTGGATGAGTGCCTCGAGCGACCTCAGAACCGAGGTGGCTACGTCGCGGTCGAGCTGTTTGAAGATCTGCTCGTCGTGCAAGACAAGCGCAAGCAGCTGCATGCGCAACGCGATGAAATCTGCCTTGGCACCAAACGCAGCGGAAGCTTCGGAGTCGATCACCTGGACGAGCATCTCGATGCGTGCCATTGCCTGGGCGCGTTCCAACGCCTGCAACAGGATGGCGGACTTGACTTCAAACACCAGCGCTGGATGGTGATCGGCCAGCTCGAGACCACGCTCGACAAGCGAGGCGCGAAGATCCGTTCGGAATCGGTCCAGATCCGCCTTGGTAGCGGCGACCTTGACAGCGTCCATGGTGTCGTCCGTCTCCGACGGCTTGTCGCTGACTTGGGCTGAGGACCCGCTGCTTGCTCCAGCGTCGGCCATCGGTGCATCGGGCACGCCGCCACTTGCTGCATTGGACTCGTCGCGCACAGGAGCATTGTCGTCCTGGTCTGCCCACTCATCTGCGTCGTCGTTGGCAGCAGCTGCCGCCGGAGCGCCTGGAGCAGCCGCAGCCGAAGCATCGTTGGCTGGCTGTGCCGTCGACGCGGCAGTGGCACGAGTCGCATTCTGCGCCTCTGCGGCGCCTGGCGTGCTGTCGTCGTTCCACGGCTGATTGGGATTGTCCCGGTAGTGGACGACGAGATCGTCGTGCGTCAAGAGATACTCGGTGGCGGCGTTGAGGTTGTTCTGGCAGCGAGACAGCGCGTGCCGTGCGGCATTCTCGGGGAAGCCCATGTCGACCATCGTGCGCACGCGCTCCTCGTTGGGTGGCCGGCGAACGAGCGGAGGAATCACCCGAGGTGCACTGCCGAAGGCAAAGGGACTGCGCATGTTGAGCAGCGTCGGCATGGTTGCCTCGAGCGTCCCGGCCGCGCCAGAGGCACCCGAGGCGGTGGTGGATTTCTTGGGAGCGGGAGCACTTTCGTTCTGAGCCTTGAGGATGGTGAGCAGGTTCTGCAGCATCAAGCGGTTGATCGACGCAGGCAGCGACGGCAGCCACGGCTTGTCCCAGACGGAGAGCAGCAGCTGCAGCACCCTCAAGCGAATCTGGACCAAGTAGGCGTGAGGCTCAAACACGTCCTTGCCGCCGTCGCGGATGAGCTGCGTCGTCTGAGCCGAGTCGGTGAGACCCTTGCAGTGGACGAGCTTGAGCAGCACGCCGAGCGTCGCCTTGAGACCGCCGCAGGTGTGGCCCAGCTTGATGCCAGCTTCGTCAATGTCGGTGGGCGAGAGCTCGATGCTGTTGCCGTGGCCATTGTAGAAGCGGTCGATCTCGGCAACGTAGCGACGGAAGAGGTCGAAGAGCGCATCGAGGCCGCCCTGCTTGTCCCAGGCTCGCAGGATGGCCGGGTAGACGGCGGGAGAGCTCGGACGTTCGTCGAACAGCAGGCAGCTCGTCTGGCAAATCATGAGCATAGCAAAGGCAAAGCTGTTGATGCCGTTGCTCGATTCACGCCACGTGAGATGCTCCTTGAGGAACTTGGCGATCTCGACCGAAGCCGTGTACGCCGCAGCCTTGTGCGCCGCATCGACGCTTCGGCGCGGGGCCAGGTAGCGCACCGTCTCTTCGAAGAGCGAGGTCAGCGACGACGGGATCTGCGAGGCGACGTAGCGCAGTGCAGCCGCATTTCGCTGACGTGGATCTTCCTCCTGAGGCTGCCCAGAGCCAGCCGGCTGTGCACGCTGCTCCACAGTGCCCGCGAGGTCCTGGAGAAGGTCGTCGGGAACGCCATGCTGAGGTGTGCGTTGCACCTGCGTCGACTGCGTGGACGAGCCTGCGGCAGCGTTCGCGTTTGCGGCTCCAGATGGATCCGGAGTGGCCGAGGAAGCTGGCTGCTGGGATGCGGTCTGCGCAGGATCGGCAGGCTTGGCTTCAGCGTCGGGCTTGCCCGCTCCTCCAGTGGATGGAGGTGGAGGCGGGAGCGAAGTCTTGAGCAGCATGTTCTCCCAAGCGCAAGCACGGTGGATGGCGCCGAGCTCCTCGAGGCTGATGGTGCCAGACGTACTGCTGGCCACGAGCGTCTGCAAAAAGATGGACGGCAGCTTGTGTCCCACATAGGTGATGGTGCAGACGTCGGTGAAGAGGTGGGTGCGCGAGCACAGACCTACGAGCTTGCGGAAGGCGAGGTTGGCGCGCTCCGCCTCGGCGTCATCGCGAGGCGCTGCCATCCACAGCAGGCGCGAGACCGTGTTGTCGTAGGTCAGAGAGGCGAACGACTTGTCGGGCACGCCAAAAAGCGCAGCCACCTCCTCCGAGGCAGCCTTTACGTCGCGGAGCATGGCGATCAAGACGGTGCTGGGACTGATCTCGGCCATCAAGCGAACGAGCGTCACCAGCGAGTCGGCGAGCAGCGAGACCGAAAAGTCGTACGGCAGGCAGGGCAGCGAGTAGAAGCCGAGCAGCTTGTCGAAGCCATCCATCTTGATGAAGTCCTTGCAGTGCGAGGTGGTCTGGAAGAGACCCTCGAGGAAACGCGCGACAACGTCGATCGAAGCGATGACCGGGTTCGACTCGAGCTTGGTGATGTCCTCCTTGCGGATCGGGTCCGGCTCATCCGTCACGACGTCGGCGAGCGCCACGGCTCGACCGCTGGCGTAGCCATCGGCGGCGGCAGCAGCGGCTTGGTCGGCGGCAGCATCGCCCACCGGAAGCAGACCGTAGGCGGCACGCGCCTTTGCGTCTTGCGGAAGCTCAAAGTCGCGACCCATCTGGTGGATCTCGTCGAGCGAGCGCATGATCGAGTCCATGACGAGCGTCTTGAGGCTGGGCTGGTGGCGCATGAGCTCGTCGATGGCGGCACCAAACGCATTGGCGTTGTCGCGATCCTGGAAGACCTTGCTGTGGCGCTCCGAGGTGAAGAGGGAGAAGAGCTTGGGGATCAAGGGGCGCGAGTTGAAGAGGTCGAGACCGGCTTGATTCAGGCAGATGGCTCCGATCGCGTTGGGGATGGCATAGATGACGTCCCAGTGCGCCTCGATGTCGGCCTCGATGGCGTCGAACAAGACCTCGGGGATCTTGGCCTCTTGCAGAATGGCAAGCGAGGTGGGCTCGTTGTGCACAAAGGTCGAGGTGATGAGGATGGCGAGCGCCAGGATCTGCGGGCCAAAGATGGAGCGGTTGAGGATGATGCGCTTGAGCGAGTTGGGCAGCGTGGTGTTGACGAGGTTGCGCAGGCCGTCACCGGTGCCGGTGGACGCCATCATCTGGGTGATGGACTTGAACATGGCTCGAAGCAGCGAGGCGCGACCAAAGGCGAGGCGGCCGTAGAGGTTGTCGGGGCCTGGTTCGCCAAAGACGCTGTCGCTCATGCGATCCGCCGAGCCATCCTCAATGTCACGATCGACCTCGGCCTTGATGCGAGCGACGACGACGTCGAGGCCGCGCGCATTGCAGAAGAGGTCAAAGGCTTGAGGCACGGCATATGTGAGGCTGTCGATGAGGCCGATGGCGCGAGAGACGGTGCGCTGCACCATGTATCGGTCCGGATTGGGGATGTTGACGAGATCGACGAGCAGCGGGATGAGACCGGCACCGACGATGGTGTGGCTAGCGGACGACGAGGTGGCAACGAAAGCGATGAAGCTGAGCACCGAGTCGACAAAGTGGTCGCTCGAGACGGGCGTGTCGGTGCGCAGATCGTCGATGAGGTTTCGCAGCACGCTGAGGATGATGCCGTGGTTGACCGAGGCGTTGACCGAGTTGAGCACCACGGTCATCCTGGTGCGGTAGCGACCGAGGCTGTCGAGGGCGTAGAAGGCGCTGCTCTGGATGGCCATGTCGAGCTTCTGAACCGGGTCAACGAGCGCAGCGATGCGCTGGATCAAGTCGGGCTCGTAGAGGAAGAGTTGTGTGTTGGCGATGGATTCGTTGATGACAAGGCCGTAGCTGGCGATGGCCAGGAGGCGACACACAAGCAACTGCCTGCGGGCTGGCTCGTGCTGAAGACCGAGCGCCAGACGGATGCGTTGAAAGAGCTCGAAGCGCTCCTCGGGAGGAATCTCGTAGGTCTCGACCGCTTTGGCGAGTAGATCGGCTGGATCGGCGTTGGCGGCGGTGATCTTGCCGAGGTCGACCGTGATGAGACCCTCACGGCGGCCAGCAGCGGCAGAGGACGAGCCAGCCTGCGCAGCAGCGCCAGCGTCGCTTCGGTCGTCGGTGCGTGTTGGCGTCGCTGGTAGCGCACCCGCGGAGAGGGCTGGCAGCATGGCGGGGCGTTGGTCCCTGTTGCGCGAGCGAGTGGGCGTAGAGGTGGCGTGATTGTGGTGCTGGAAGTGCTGAGATTGATGTGGCGAGGCGGCGTTGCGAGCAGCGCGGTTCGAGTCGGTGGAGGAGAGTGCCGACGAGGATGCGACGGGCTGTGAAGTGGCAGAGGCGCTGTTGGCGGCGGGCGCGCTGCGTCGGAAGAACTGGAAGCGCACATGCGAGAGGTCCGAGGTCATGGTGTTCTCTGGTTGAGCAACATCGACGAGCGACAGACCGTGATCTCTCGGGGTCCAGATCATGGCGAGCGTGGTGAGACGCTCCTTTGAGATTTGGAAGTCGTGTCGAGGATGGTGGCTGTTGTGCTGCTGTGCGGCTCGCAGCACCAGGCGCAGGGTGGCTTCGAGAACGTCGAGGTCGCGCGTGTAGAGAAGCTGGTTGAGGTGCTCAAAGGAGCTGTAGAGCTTGCGGTTGGTGCAGTTCTCGATGAGCAGACGCGAGAAGCGGAGGAGGCTGACGACGAGACGCTTTGTGAGGGGCGTAAAGTGGTTGACCTGGATGTTGGAGACGTCGTAGTCGCGGCAGACATTCTCGAGGATCGTGTCGAAGCGGTTGAGCACGCCCGTCCAGTAGTAGAGATCGCCTCGCGGCCAGCACCACTCGGATATGCTGTCGAGCACGGCGGGGAGCTCGTCGTCGGAAGACTTTGTGATGCGATCCTGCAGCGCCACCACCTCGGGGGCCTAGTGAGGGGAAATAGAGCGTAAGAGGACGCTTCAGTGTCAGCGTGATTTCTCTTTGATGACTTGGCGGGGGAATTGGAGCGGGAAAGCGACTTACAGCTGCTGCCAGACGCTTGGGCGTCTTTGTGATCTTCATGGTGGCGGGATCGACGACGAGGGCGGCGGGCGCTGCTTGACCAAGCGGGCCGGCGCCGCACCTCGCGAGTGAAGGGGTTGAAGGAGGAAGAGCCCGAGTCGAATCGAATCGAATCGAATCGAATGCGCAGCTAGTATCGATGCGCGACGATGTGTGCTTGGTGTCGCTTCCTGTGCGACAAGCCTCGCCGCCTTGCAGAGAGAGAGAGAGTCGTAGCTTGAAATGCAGAAACGGAAGGCCAGATGAGATGGGAAATGCTACGATGCTAAAACGAGGCGATGCTGGTGATGGTGAAGGAAGGTCGCAAGCAGGAGTGTTTGCAAAGTGTCACTCTGCCCATCGCATGCAAACAGAACAGAACAGCGCAGCGCAGCGCGACTTTTTTTTCTTTTTTTTCTTTTTTCTTTTTTTTCTTTTTTTTTTTTTTTCTTTTTTTTTTTTTTTCTTTTCTTCTTTTCTTTTCTTTTTCTTTTCCTTTCCTTTCCTTTCCTTTCCCCGCCCTCACGCCGCAAAAGCGCAGTTTCCTCCAAGAGCAAAGTGCCAAGTGCGTGTGTGGTGTGTGTGACTTTAAGAAACCGACTTCCGATTCGATCACGCCTCCACTCCACTCGTTGGAAAGCGCGGAGCTGTGATGAAAAAGAAAACGGCACCTCGCTCTCTTAATGAAACTTCATCCGAAAATCGAGAAAGAAATTGTGGGCCGAAAAAGCGAGCGGAAGCTGAGTCAAGAAAGTGACGCACAGTCCACCGCAGTGGCATTGAACCCTTTTTTTTTTTTTTTGGCAGCTCTTTCTTTCCGCAGTCTCGTATCAACGACGGCGACGGCGACGGCGATGGCGGCAAAGGCATCGCTTCTGTAACGCCGCAACACGACCACACCAACATCAGCTCGAGAAAGCAGCGACGCACATCATGTCGCTGGCAGACGCTCTCCTGTCTAGAGCTCACGCCAACAGCTCCGCTCTCGCCCACGGAGCGTCTTCCACTGTTGCCGGCGTTGGCAATGGTGGCCTCGCCGCCTTCCTAGCCAAGAACGGGAGCTCGAAAAGCAACGCCAACGCTACACCCCACAAAGCTCACATCGAGATCGCCTCGCTTCATCCGCACAAGACGTTGCCGCCCGTCAACTACGCTTCGCAGGCAACTACGCAGCTCGTCCGATCTATCCGCTCGTTGTTGTCGTCGAGCCCTCAAAGCTCCAATGCAGCTGCTCCTCGTCCGCCTCTGCAGCAGCTGTACAGCATCACTCAGACCCTGGTCGCCCACTCTTCTCCTGAATCACTCCACGATCTTTACGACACCATCAGGATCGAGATCGAGCGCGCTGCGAGCAATTATGCTTCGTCGCTCCACAGCGCCGGCTCGGCTAACGAGTCGCTGCCAAGCAACATCACCTGGCTGACGCTGCTCAAGTCCATCTGGTCCGACTGGTGTGAGAGCCTGGCTCTAGTCAGAGACGTTCTATTGCCCTTGGACCGTTCTCTGCTTGCCACTGCTCCCTCGGTTGCCCCTTCCGACCCTGCATCAAGCCTCGATGCCAACGATTCAGCAGACGCATGCCCTTTGCCCATTTGGGACCTCGGCCTTGACATCTTTGGCCACCGCATCCTGAAGGACCCTACGCTCGCCAGCATGATCCTCAGTCGAACCATCGCTGCCGTCGATGGCGAGCGCACCCAATCCATCTCGTACCGTGACTTGCACGCTCCCATCGCCGACATGTTCCGCCAGCTCAAGGCCGAAAGCGTGCTCGATGAGGCCATCGCAAGCGCCACCACCGCCTTTTATCAAACAGAGTCTACCACATCCATTGCGGACCTTTCTCCGACAGATTATGTCGACTATGCGGATCGCCGCATCAGCGAAGAGCAGCAGCGCAGCGACTGGGTTCTACTCACCGAAAAGGGCCGCACCGACAATGTGGCTGCAGCACGCACTCAGCTCGTCACGCAGCACGCCGACAAGATCCTCGCAGGCCTACCTCATCTGATCTCCTCCAAGCAGCTCCAAGAGCTCGCCAAGGTCTATCTTCTCATCAAGAGCATCGGCCGACTCGCCGACTTGCGCAAGGCCTTCGCCGAGTACATCAAGACGCACGGCGCTTCCATCGTCAACGACCGCGACAGGGACGACGACATGATCGAAAGGCTGCTCGACTTCAAGACGTTCATCGACGCCATCGTCTCGTCCGGCTTCCAGCGCGACGCCGACTTTGTCAACGCGCAGAAGGACAGCTTCGAGGTGTTTGTCAACAAGCGCGAGAACAAGCCCGCCGAGCTCATCGCCAAGTTCCTCGATGCCAAGCTGCGCAGCGGCAACAAGACCATGACCGACCAAGAGCTCGAGCACATGCTCGACCAGGCGCTCATCCTCTTCCGCTACACGCACGCCAAGGACATGTTTGAAGAGTTCTACAAGCGTCACTTTGCCAAGCGCCTGCTGCTCAACCGGTCCGCCTCTTCGGACGCCGAGCGCAGCATGCTGCTCAAGCTCAAGGAAGAGTGCGGGCCCGAGTTCACCGCCAAGCTCGAGACCATGATCAAGGACGTCGACCTCTCGAAGGATCTCATGGACGAGTACGACCGCTTTGCAGCCAAACAGCGCAAGGACGAACACGCGCCCCTGGACAAGTTTGATCTGAGCGTCAGTGTGCTCACCCAGGCGCACTGGCCCACCTACCCGAACATCGACGTGACCCTTGCCCCCGAGCTGGCTGCCGCCGCCGAACGCTTCGAGGCCTTCTACCAGAAGCGCAACAGCGGACGTCGGCTGCACTGGCAGCATTCGCTGGGCACGCTGTCGATCACGACGCAGTTCGGCAAGGCGGGCGTCAAGGAGCTGCACGTGAGCACGTTCCAAGCCATCGTGCTCATGCTCTTCAACACGCTCGAGCCGGGCCAGAAGCTGGGCTACGTCGATATTCGCACGCAGACCGGCCTCGACGATCAGGAGCTCAAGCGCACGCTGCAGAGTCTGGCGTGCGGTCAGATCCCCACGCGTGTGCTTCGCAAGCTGCCGCAGGGCAAGGACGTCGACGACACGGACGAATTTGTCTTCAATGACAACTTCAAGAACGAACGCCACCGCATCCGCATCAACCAGATCCAGATGAAGGAGACGGCCGAAGAGCAAAAGTCGACCGAGCAGCGCGTGTTTCTCGATCGAGAGCTCATCCTGCAGGCGGCGGCGGTGCGTGTGCTCAAAGCCAAGAAGACCATCAAGCATTCCGAGCTCATCACCGAGGTGGTGGACCAGATCAAGAGCCGCTTCACCGTCGATGTCGCCGAGATCAAAAAGGTGTTTGAGATTCTCATCGACAAGGAGTACATGGAGCGTGTCGAGGGGCAGCGAGGCACCTATCGCTATCTTGCCTAGGCCGTCACTCTCTTTATTCTGCTCTGCAATCATCGGTGATCCACGCCTCAAAGGCCTGCTTTGTCTGTTCACCAGGAATGACTGTTTGTGAGGAGCCGAGAGGATCGGGATCGATCGACCGAGCGATGCAGATCTAGCCGCTGTCTTCCCAACCTCGATGGCATCGGGATCGTCTTGCCACGAGGTCCCAATCGGCTTGCAGAGTGCCGATCCCTGATCTCCGTTGATGCTGCGCGCACCGAAAGCCACGGCCGCCCATTGTGGACGATGCGGGGGCATCCAAGGCACAGATGAAAGAAAAGCAAAAGCCGTCGAGCAACGCATCCAGCTGTGGTTAGCCGAAAAGAGTTGCAGTAAGCAGCATTTCCAGGACACGCAGGACACGAGACGGGTCGCCGCATCGCGCATCATGATCGTCTTCTGCCGGGCTTTTCCAGCTGCCTCAACTCCGCCTTCCATGAAAATCAGGCACAAAATCAGGACACAAATTTAACGCCAAAAAAAAAAAAAAAAAAAAATAGAACAAAACAAAGACGAACGCCCGTCGCGGAT
>LT795071.1:342435-352940 GCA_900162835.1 Sporisorium reilianum f. sp. reilianum | reverse complement strand
AAAAAAAAAAATAAGCAAAACAAAGCGAAGCCCGTCGCGGATCAAAATCGGCTAAGCGAGCCTCTCTCTGACATTGCCAAGGGAAGGAGGCGGGAAAGTGAGCTGATTTCATCCAACTTGGTCTCGCTTCTCCTTCGCGATGCTTTTTCTCCCCCAGACCATACGGGCCGGCAGAGTGCAGGACTGTGCAAGAGGTGCCGTTGGAAAGAGCGTGTCGTCGCATCAAGTGAAAGCAAAGTCGCGAAGGATTGCTTGCCGTTGCAACGGCTCGACGTGTTATTGCTTTGACCGAGCAGACATACTGTAGACGAAAGCGGCCTAGATCCATGATCTCTCAAGCCATGAAAGTACTGTATCACGTACAGCCACCAAAGTCGGGTAGAGTCTTTTTGCGGAGCGGAGCCACAATCTTTGAAGGTGTCTCTTACCTGCTTTCTGCGATGAATGTTTTGAATCTTTCGTCGCGGCTGATGCTATTGACCCAGCTGCGTCGGCGAACGAGGGTCCACGCGCATTGGTCATACAGTATTCACCTCTTAGCTCCGTAGGCGTACATTTTTCTCACTTTCAATAGGCGCCTCTCCATGTTTGAGGGCTTCACCCTCTCGATACCCACCTTCTCAAAGCCAAGGAACAGTGTGCATCCTGACGATCCTTCCCTCCTCCTTTTCAGCGCGCGCTTCGGAGCCCGAACTGGGAGCCTTTGACTCCCTTGGTCTGTCAGCTGCTGTCGCAATCCCGACCACTTGTTTGTGCTGTACCTGGCGCTTCCTGCCAGGATATGCCTGCATTCTTGGTCGCCCCCTTTTCGCGCTGAGCAGGACTCACTGCCAATGGAGTGTTGGCTGTCTTGCTTGGCGAGCCAGCCGAGATGGTTCATGAGCCGCTCGCTTGCAGATCGTCCATCGACCTTCGCTTGTTTTCCCATGTCCCTTGCCACTGTGCAGCCAAGCCAGCTTCGAGACATGGCCTGATTTGGTCGGGTCTGCTGCTGCGCAACCACAAGCGACGGCATCACGGCATCATCATATCGTCATTCCGCGGATGGTCTGTGCCCATCCATCTTACGGACCGACTGTATACTGTAGTCGCAGCCGCATCAAAAAACAGAACAGCAAACGGCGGTTTGGAATTTGTCCCGCTTGCGCTATTCGATTTGGGCGCCATTTTCGACAGCACGATCAAAAGTCGCCAAACATCATGCGAAGTTGCGACCTCAGCGGTCACGGGTTGGCGAGAGAGCGCTGTACAGTGAGACAGGTCGAAAAGACATTCTGAGGCATGTCGGATACACTTGCAACTCGCGGCACCTGATGCTGCTTCTGCTCTTAGGGCAGGGCGAGGGACGAGCAACGTGGGCATGCAAAGCTCAATCGTGTCTGAGCTTCCCGGAGCTCGCTTAGCCACCGCCCCAGGTAGCAAAGGTCTGTCTCCGCTTTGGCTGCCGGCAAATGCCTTTTCATTTCTTTGGCTTTGGACAGTCGGCTGGCCCTGTCTCCATCCGTCGTTGAAACTCAGGTGATGTTTTGACATCCCGCAACACCAAAAACGTGCAGCACCACCAAACGCCTCTCCCACCTTTGCCGAGTGCCCGTGCTTGCACCCTGCACGGCGATCGTCGTTCGTTCTTTCTGTCGACTCAGCTGATCGACATCACACCTGGCCTCCGACTTGTCTGCCGCCTTGCTTGACCATTCCCTTGGAACCCTGCGGCCCTGTGCCTCTGCACCCCAACTTTGATCCCGGGACGCACTCCACACTCGATGGCTTTCCCTCTGTGTTTGCGCCACGACGTGCCCCCGCCAGCGGCTGGCGTGTGTATCAGTTCTCGTCATCACGCTTTGTTTCGCCCTTCCCTGCCATCGCTGCCAGTTTCGGCCCGAGTTGACCGTCGACAACTCGATCCAGGTTGCGAGCCAAGTTCCTTGTCCTTTCCAAGAAGCTGACTTGATCTCTTCGGCTAAGTAGACTCGAAAGTCCGCCCTTGACTCTTTGTTTGCTTGAGGTCTCTACTGCCCGTGTTCTGTGTCTCTCATTCGCAAAGTATACTGTTACTGCAGTTCGTCGGCATCTCGACCATTCCTAGATCTGTGGCAGCCGAGCAGATGATCCTTCTCTCTACTTCGACCAGGTCGATTCGCAGAGGTTCCGCGGATTTGGGACCCTCTCGTCATGGACGGCTCGTATCTAGTGAGACAAAGGACACGGGAGACAAGACGGACTCTCATTACTGTAGCTGGGCTCAACAAGCGGATGGAGGACGGCTGCATGCAGTGCCGTTCCCGCAGCAAAAGCGCCTAGCCATTCGCAATTCCGCTCATCTGAGATTCACACCTCTGAGGCTGCATGCATGAGAACGTCTCTCGAGTCGCAATCGAGTCGCCGTGAGATGTTTCTCCAACCCTTCTTTGCTCGCTCGGATCTGGGCTCGTCGGATCGTCCCATTGCGTATGTCTGGCCAAGCTCCGCCGCCAAGACCGGTGTTGTCGTTGGGGCTGTACACCAGCAACAAGGCTCACAGCTCGCTCTGCTAGACTTGGCAGGCCTTTTGTTTTCCGAACTCACGAGGAGGGAGAGATGTTGACCGATCTGTCGTTCGTGTGAGTGAGTGGCCGAGCACTCGACTGGACTACAAGGGAGGAGAAAGTGGGGGATGCAGGTCAGACAGATGGACAGACCGGCATCTGAGCATTGCATGAATGTAGGGACTATTGTCATGTGTTTTCGAGGAAGAAACATTCGACGAGACCAGCCTTGCGGAACCCACTCGCCGTTCCAAGCGAGTAGCGCTCGTCCTCATTTTGCCTGTCTGCAAACTTGTCTCATCCTGTAGTCCCCTTCCTGCTGCGGTCCCCACAGGGCGCTGACCCCCCTCAGCTAGCCTCTCACAGGTACATAAAGGTCCCCTTTTCGGAGTCCTCACCGGCGTTCCCGTCCATCCCCATCCACCCATCTCATACCCAACCCTCCCCACACTTCCAACCAAACTCCTTCACAATGCTTACCAAGTACGCCGTCCTCGCCGCCACCGCCGCCGCTGCCGTTGCCGCCGCTCCTGCCCAGAAGCGCGCCGCCGCTGGCCAGGCCGACATTGACGTTGTCATCCTCAACTACGCCCTCACCCTTGAGCACCTCGAGAACGCCTTCTACCGCGACACCCTCGCCACCTACGACGCCGGTGCCTTCCGCGCCGCTGGCTACCCCGACTGGGTGCGCCAGCGCTTCGTCGAGATCGGCGGCCACGAGAAGGCGCACGTCGACTTCCTCACCAAGGCCCTCGGCGACCAGGCTACCAAGGAGTGCACCTACGAGTTCGGCATCACCGACGTCAAGACCTTCGTTGCCACCGCCGCCCTTCTTGAGGGTATCGGCGAGAGTGCCTACCTTGGTGCTGCTCAGAACATCACCAACCCCAGCACATTGACTGCCGCTGGATCCATCCTCACGGTCGAGTCGCGCCATGCTGGATGGGTCGCCTCCTCCGTGCAGCAGGGCGATGGTTTCCCCCGCGACACCAACACCCCCCTCAACTTCAACCAGACCTACTCGCTCGCCGCACCTCTGATCAAGTCGTGCCCTGACACCAACCCCGCCCTGCCCGTCAAGGCCTTCCCCGCTGCCACGATCTCCGGCGAGGCCTGCGCTGGCAAGACCGTCACCGTCTCTGGTGACGGTGTGCAGCCCGGCCAGTACGCTGCGTTCCTCGCTGGTCTCTCGGTGTACTACGCCCAGATCGGCGACGGCAACAGCGTCACCGTGCCCCAGGACGTCGGATACGGCCGCATCTACATGGTCGTCACCAAGGTCAACAACTCGATCGCTGACGACAACGTCGTGGCCGGCCCCGCCGTCATCGACATTGCGCTCTCGTCGAACGAGGCCGAGGCTCTCTACTCGATGCACTAAGTGCGCGTGACAGATATGAAAGTGATACCTCCCACCCTGTTCTGCGTCGATTAATTCTTCTCACACTTCGTACTTCGTATGCGGCGAGGGTGTGCACCCAAGGTCTTTGACCTGATGTGCGCTCCTCGCTGTCGTTCACATTCTTAGTCGACATCCGACCCCATTCACGGTAGTTGGTATCAAAAGTGTCGCTCTGCATCAACGCCTAATTATGTCGTTCCTTACTCGAACAATACTTTTTGCCATGTCTTTATCACTTCTGCCTGTCTGGCTGCGTCTATGAGAGAGAAGAGTCAAAGGACACGGATGGTCTCTGTGTTGAGCTCGATCACTTGCGATCGTTCTCAACAACTGGCGACGAGCAGGTCGGATCGGTCCCTACCGTCGTCATCTCGACACAACTCATCCGGCGCACGACTGTGATACCATCAGAGGCGATCAATACAGACTGCTTGTACCGAGCCACGCCTCTCAAAAGCGAGCAATGGACTTGGTCTGCACCGTCCGCAGCATGCACGCGTTTGCCGTTCTCCCCCTTTTGCGCAGCCTGGAACCCAGGCGGGCCCGGCTGTGTGTCACTGGCTGTGCGAGCGCTCGAGAGGGTGGGCGTGATGGCGTCGGCCACACGTGAATGCTGCACCCGAACGTTGGAGGCCGTTGGCTCGGTGGTGACAGATGGTGGTGAGGATGGCGCTGCGAACGTCCGCCGCGGCCGAGGTATTCTGGAGCGAGTCGACGTCGACGATTGCATCGCCTGCGCGGGCGACGATTCATGGCCTGGTGCAAGAGAGGAGACCCGGCTCGTCGTGCGACGCACGGGGATGAGAGATGGTGCTGGTCGCGGCTGCGCTCGGGGTGGGACAAGGGCAGTGTGAGGTTGGACGCCGCCGATGGGAATGGACGTGCTCTCAACCCGAGGGTGAGAGAACAGGAGCGCTTGAAGACTGGGTCGCCGCTTGTGGGCTGAGGCGTGCCAGAGATGCTTGAAGTCTTGACGAGCGTCGAGGTGGAGCGGTGAGGGTAGAGGAAGACGTCGCCGGTGGTTGTACGAGCCCGTTGGTGGCGTCGCTGTCTTGAGGTCTTGAGGTGCTATCCGCCTCAGCGGTTGGACGGAGTGACGACGCGGCGCTAGTGGATTGGTGCGGCGTTACGCTCGGCGACGCAACGGAAGGAGCAGGCGCGCCGTCGTCTCGGATCGATGCTGTGGCCGCACGAAGGAGGCGGTCACGCTCGACGATCGCAGTCTTGCTGTTGAGGATGGAGGCGGCCGTAAGGCGAGGCTCGCCACACGCCGACAAGAATGCAGCTCTCGCAGCGGCGGTGCGAGGGCAGTGGAGGAGGAAATGGTCGCGATCCGGATTGGCTGCTCCGCATTCGCATGCATCAACTCTGCCGATGTGGAATCGAATGAGCGCCGTGCCCGCTCGCCACTGGAGCAGCCGTTGCGCCACCGCCACCGGCAGGTCGAGGTATCGGTCGCCGTTCCCTTTGTTGAACGCTGGTTGCACCGCGCGAAGACTCGAATGGCCGTCCAACCGATCCCACGCAGCGCGTTGCTGGGTAACGGCGAGCTCAGCGAGTCGCGCTCTGATCACATTGATCGATACCTGCTCGACAAGCGTGGCCTCACTCGTGCGCTCGGCCGACGCGGCCGTCCGGGCAGCGAGATCAGCGCGCTCGTTGCCCGGTACGCCGTGGTGTCCAGCCACCCAATGAAGCTGGACCTCGGCGCCAAGTCGTCGTAGCGTCGCGCATGCTGCCGAGATGAACAACGCCTGCCGTTTTCCTGAGCGGCGATCCGAAGACCAGGAGGTGGTCAACCGTTGCAGGGCTGCGCAGCGGGGCACAGACACGCAGACCGAGACAGATCGACGGCAAGGTGAACAGGGTTCGGATTGATGGGGATGCTCAGATTGATGTGCCGAATGGCGGGATGAGGAGGACATTGGATGGAGAGGGGAAGACCTGCAACAATTCGGATTGGCTTTCGATGAGCCAGATGCCTCGTTTAGAGCACAGCGTTGCCGATGGGAGCATTGCCAAGGATGCCGAAGCAGGCGTAGGTGGCAGTGACCAACAAAGCTGTTGCCGGAGAGCATAGTCAGGGAGAACGAGTCAGCGACACGATCATCAAGTGTGAAAAAAGGACTACACATCCGAGACGACGTACCAAGGAAGCTGAGACCGCTGAGGATGGCGCCAGCAGCACGGTTGCTGGGCGTGCCCGAGTAGTAGCCGATGGCGTAAGGGATGCGCGAGATGACCCAGGTGGCCGAGATGATGGCGGTGACCTTGGGGAAGAAGAGGCCGTTGAAGAGGGTGAGGAAGGCGAAGCCGGTGAGGTTCTCGAGGGTGTTTTGGTGTACACGCTGGGCGCAGCTGTGCAAAGTACAAAAGCCAAAGTGAGTATCGAGCAGAGTCAAGGTGATTTCAAGATGGTGAGGGGAACTTACTTGAACAGGTGAGCCTCGCGGTTCTTCTCCGCGACCGCCTTTTCAGCGTAGAGGTACGGGTATGGGATTTGAGCCGCCTTGCGTGCGCTGCCTGCCTTGACGCCCATCAAGAAGGTGACCCAGATGGCCGAGACGACGCACGAGACGACATAGCCGTAGCCGACGGGCAGGAAGAGGCCCTGGACGGTGCTCGCTTTGGGGGCGAGGAAGTGGTAGAATGCCGGGATGGAGGCGGTGAGGGCGGGAAGGGCGATGCTTTTCGACATGATTGCTTTGGGCGTGTGCGAGGTGATGGTGAGGAGAATACGATGCGGTTGCGAGTGGGTATGAGGGAGTGTTGGAGATGAGAGGGTGGAAACCAGCAATGACGAGGCCTTTTTGGGTGTGGGGACCTGTCAGAAGAAGCAAGGCCGCGGAGTACGACTGCTCGATGCTGCTGTTGATGTCATTGAGCGGCAACCCTTTGCCCGATGCTCCGGAATGTGCCAGCCGATGCAGAGAAGCAATACAGGTCCATGGCCGATTTGGATGAGAAAATGCCGATTCGCTTGGCCCGTGCAGAAAGGGATACCTTCTGATCTTCCATGCCCGACCTTGCCGAGAGACTTCCATCAACAGAGACTCACGATGATACCAACCACAACGCTATTGATCGAGGCTTAACCTTCTAGTCACACGTCGTATCGTACGGAGTCAGCGGTTTACGATTGCAACAAAGTCTCCGGCCTGGCTACGATGGAAACAGTGTGCTTTTCGATATCTTTCGACGACTTGGCTGGATGCTCGTGACTGGCAGCCGCACCAGCTCTTTCGGCGGGTCGCTGCGCCAGATACTCGGCTGCTGGCGACGCATCATGGACCAGAATGTTAGTACCTTTGCCGCGAAACAGCTAAAACACCACGTCCGACGACAAACGTACATTGGCGTTGAAGAGCGCAGGTCTCCTCGGGCGGAAAGTGGATCTGCAACTCAAACATGGGTTGCTGCGCAAAGCTCTGAAGTGTACGGAAGAAGCTGAACGTCCTCTCGTTGGCAGTGTCGATGACAGGGCTGAAGTTCTCGTGCGAGGTGCTGGATCGAAGTCCGCCTTTCAAGTAGGGCCCAAAGCCTGGCTGCGACATTGTTGGTCACGAAGCTGGAACGTCGTTGCTGGCAGCAAGAGATCTCGATGAGAGCAGAGGTTTCGAGAGTTGGAACTGCCCAGGGAGCGACGCTGCTCTCAACAAAGCCGGCTTTATATCTCTCTTCATGACCCTGTGCTGAGAGGCCACGAGTGCTTCAGAACGACAAACGAGTGACTCTGGCTTAGTTCTGGCATCGTGTGATGCCTGTCTCGACAAGCTAGCTCGGCACAAGTTGACGAAAGGTGAGCGCAGGTGATACGGCATAAGTTGCTACTTGGTGATGAGATCGGGGTCAAGGAGCACGTCAAGTGGTGTTGGTCTCATGCGTCGAATCACGAGCGATGATGTGCGAAGGCAGGATCGGGCAAATCGGGTGATTGACCGCTCAGATCGCGGGCAATGTCTTGATCGCAAAGAATCTTGCTCGTCGTCTCGTCTCGAGCTCAGGATCCATCGACGAGACAACCGAAAGAAGTCCTAAGCAACGGTCGATCCAGTCTGTTTCTCAACGACCACTTGTGTAAGATCTCGCTGGACAATGTCAGAGCATGAAACGGTGAAACGGCTCGATCGACCATAGCGCCTCGTGGTGGCCTCTCGTACGCCGTGTCGATCGAGTCAACTTGACATTGGGCGTTTGTGGCTTGCAATGTTTTGCGTCGGAGACGGTACGAGTACATGAGGCAATGCAAAGAGATACGATGGTCCGCGTCCGGCATGGCTTTGTGGCGGCGCTGCAAGCTGTTGTAAGTGATGCTGCTTTTGTGCGATGCTGCTGCCGCTGCTGCCGCTGCTGCTGCTGCTGCTGCTGCTTTAGCTCGCAGTGGACGCTTGTCACGTCCGGACGCTCTTTCGTACGAGAAGTATTTCCGTCCCGCTTTCACGCTCCGCTCTTGTACGGAGGCTAGTACATATACTAGCCTCCCGATTAGTCTCTCACGTTCGCAATTCCATCATCGTTACTTGTTACATCGCGCATATACTGTAGTCTGCGCACGTAACAACCCTGCATCAAAATTCCAAGCCTCGTGTGGGCGGGCCCGCGTACCTAGCGCTTGGCTTGATTTCACACGGCTGCTCTACCCGCGCACGAACCTGTCCAACATGAGAGCTGCCGTTTCACCGTCTGACAGCCGCTGACGTTGGCTGTCTTAATCTTCCTCCCTTTCCACCAAACCTCCTGCATCTCCTTATCTCTCTATCATCCGTTTCCCCTCCCTTCTCGACGGCTCAATGATCTGCCATACTCCGTGACTGCTTTGCTCCATCTCGCTCTCCAACTATCGCCTAGACATTCGACCTTCTTATGCCCCTCAACACGACCTACGAACGACCATTTCGCTACCATTCTAGTACCTCACCTCACTGTGCTTGGGACACCTCAATCCTGCATCGTCAACCATACATAGAAGACGTTTGCTTGCCTCTGGAATAGACCTAGACGCTCTCCTCATCGACTTCTCGCGGCTCCTCTAATCAAGGTTCTCCACGGTCACCCAGCCTTCTCAACGGAACCAATCCCAACGGAATGGTCTGCTTCCGAGGCTCCCTCGCCCCCTCGCCCACAGTGCGCCGGATCCGCGCCATCTGCACCACGCTCTCGCTCTACCTCGAAGCGCTCCTCTGCCACCTGCACACGCTCTTCTACTTCTTCTTCTTCCACACCTACCAGCCAGCCCCGCGCGCCTGGTGGGACACGTCCAAGGGCTCCGCCGTCGTCATCTACGCGCCGCACAACGATGCCGTAGCCCGATACGTCGCGCTGCGCCTGTCGTCCGGCTCGCCGTCGAGCTTTGCGCTCAAGGACGTCGGGCCGACGAGCCGCAACCCGCGTGCGCCGTACACGTGCTTTGTGCTGCATGCGGATGCGGATCAGTTCTCGATCACGGTCGCGCAGTGGGCGGCGAAGAAGGCGCGCATGGAAAAGGCGCTGCTGAAGCAGAGGAGCGGCAGGCGGTCGTCGGTGTCGTCGAATTCGAGCACGCCTTCGTCGCCCACGTCGTCGGCGCATGTCATGGACGCCGAGTCGACGAGGGACGGCAGCGAGCACGGGTCGGACTACTCTTCGCCCGCTGCGAGCTCGTCGACGATGCAGCCGAGGCGCAGCGATGGTGGGGACGAGACTCCGCGCGCGAGCAAGCCGCGTTCCAGACCGCCGCCCATCCGCATCGGCAGCAGGCTCAGACGCAGATCCCGCAGCTGGTCCAGCTGGGCGACTCCCGACCTGTTCGGGTACGGCGTCGACATGCTCAAAGGCTGGATGCCCGGAAGAAGCGGGCCCAAAACTACACCTTCGGGTACCATTATTCCGATCATGGCCGACGTGCAGACTGCCGAGGGGCTGGCGATGGTCAACTCGACCATCTCGGCGTACTGCAGCTCGCACGATCTGTTACTGAGCGGTATCGTCCTGATCCCTTCCGTGCTGTGTCCACGCAACGTGCCGCTGACCAGGAGCGCGGCTGCACTGGCTTCGCGTGCAGAAATCCCCAAGACGCCCGGCAGCGCGTACAGCGACGTGGACCCGTTCACGCTGTACAACCGCGATGTGTGGGGCGAGCTGCGGTCGTCGTCGCGCTCTGCGCCTGGATCGGCAACCAGCGCGCACGGCGGTGGGCCACGGGATCCGTTCGGCCTGGCACCGCCGTTCCGAGAAGCATCTGCGGGGATGGAAGCGTCGATGGAGTCGTCGTCGTCGTCGCAGTTCAACGTGCACTCGCCGCCGCTCTCGCCGTCGAGTGTGCGCATCGTGCGCACGCAGGACGACGAGCACGCGGCGCTGCACAGTGCGCTCGCCACGGACGTCGTGCAGTGCAAGGCGCTGATCAACGTGCTGTTCCCGGCGCTGAAGCGCGACAAGGGCCGCATCCTCGGTCTTGTGCCCTCCGGCCATGGCCCTGATCTGCCGCAGGATCCGGACACGCTCTCGCTGCAGTCCATGCCGACACGCGGCAGCGCAAGCGGCAAGTCGCGCGACCGCTCGCTCTCCTCCGCCTCGTCCACGGGCGGCGGCACCCACGC
>LT795071.1:301906-341970 GCA_900162835.1 Sporisorium reilianum f. sp. reilianum | reverse complement strand
CGAGGTGGCGAGGGCGCCGCTGGTGGTGCGCGGGCTGCGGCGGCTCGTGCGCGTGCTGCGGTGGCTCGAGCTGTGTTGCGTGCCCTGGGACGACCTGGCGGAGCACGTCGCGGCGGTGAGCTACCCGATCGCGCTCGGCTCGTCGTGCCCGCCGACGCCCGGCCCATCGCAGTCGCTGCTCCATCCGTACACTGTCTCGTCGAACCACGCCTCGTCGTCGTCGCAACCGCGCCCTCCCTCCACCGCGCGCGCCTACCCGAAACCCTCACACCTCTTCGCCGCCCCCGACTCCGCCTACGACGACGACACCCCCACGTTCCCCTTCTCCACCGCCAGCTCCGGCCCCGCTTACACGCTGCTCAGCATCAAACCCTCCGCGTCGAACCAGGACGCGGTGCGCGTCGCACGCACCTACCCGCGCGAACTGACGCACCAGGACCCCACACCGCTCTTCGAAGCCCTCCGCTGCGCACTGACCAGCTACCACCCGAGGCCGGTCTACTACCCGGCACTCTCGGCGTGGACGACGAGTTTGGTGCATGCCATGGCGCCCTGGATCCAGTTCGAGCTCAAGAGTCTGCTCAGTGGCTATCTGTTGGATCATGCGCTGGAGGATGTGGCGCATGCTCGGGATGATGTGTAGACTAGACTGCGATGGACATGGATTTTTTCGGAAAGGCATTCTACACACAGGCTTGCGAAAGCATCATCCTTGAAACCCCATTTTTGCACGAGAACGAACAGTGAGAGAGCGGTGAACAGACACAACAAGAGAGAAAGCGGAAGCCGAGGTCATGCTGCAAGCTGATTGATGCGAGAAAGCCAAACTTGCGCGGGCGAGTACGAGATCAGAGGTTGTCGAGATCAGAGTCGTCATCCTCGTCGTCCTGAGCAGGAGCAGGCTGCTTCTTGGCGCCGTTGCCGTTGGCTTTAGGCTTAGGCTCCTCCTCGTCTTGGTCGTCCGACTCGGAATCGGCCTGCTCGAGCCACTCGAGGAAGGGAGCAGCGGCACGGCGCACCTTCTTGGAGATGTCCTTGTCGACGTACTTTTTGCTGACGTGGGTGCCCCAGTTCTTGACAAACTCCTCGTCGAGCACGTCGATCTGGTACAAAGCCATGAGGATCTTGGGCACACCGTTGGGGACGAGCGAGGGGTACTGGACACCGGCGAGACGCTCAAAGCCACCGAGCATGGCCTTCTGGTGCTTCTCCGAGTCGCCGACCATCTTGACGAGCACGGCGCCATACTTTTCGATCTCCTTGGCCACGTCTTCGGTGAAGAGCGCCTGGGCGAGCACCTGGACGGTCTTGTGCTTCTTCTCGATGCCGAGCTCCTGCGCCTTTTTGTAGACTTCGGCGGGGGTGCACTCGCGGCCCTCGTCGCCGCCCTTGCGGTTGGCCTGGAGCCACTGGCCGTACTGGGTGTAGGGGCTGTCCTCGTCCTCGTCCTCGTCATCGTCACCTAGCACGAGGGACGACTTGACGCCGCCTTCGAGCGCCTTGACACGGGCAGCGACGGCGGCCTCGGAGGTGTCGACGGACCAGTCGTCGTCGACGTTGCCACGCTGCTCGGCGGTGGGGATCTCGGCCGCCTCGGCCTTGATGCGCTTGGTGAGTTCGTCGTCGGATCCAGCGTCGCCGGCGTCCTGGCCGGCCGACTTGCCGGCGCCCTTGGCGCCCTTGACGCGCTTGGGAGGCGGGTGCTTGACGATAAACGTGGTGAGCTTGTGCTTCATGTCGACGCCGGTGCGCTTGCCGCAGGCCTTGCAGTTGCGGAGGATGTCGCCGTCCTTGAGGATCTTGAGGTCGGTCTCGGGGTTCTTGCAGTCGCCGCAGAGGACAAACTTGTCGATGAAGCCGTCGAGGAGCTCGCGGAGACGGTCGGCGTCGTGGGCGCCGTTGACAATGTAGCGGTCGTTCTTCTCGTCGAACGAGGTCTGGGCGCCGAGCTCGCAGCCGAAGAACTTGGTCGGGTAGGTCGGGGGGCGGCTGAGGGAGCGAGCAATGTCGGACATGTTGGGGATGACGGTCTTGATGCCGTTGCCCTTGCCCTCGATCTTGGTCTGGAGGAGGGGCATGCGGTATCGGTAGAACTTGTCGTCTACGTCGCGACGGATGTTGACCACGGACATGATGGCGGTGGAGCTTGGAAGATGAGAGAGAAGAGATTCGAGGTTTTAGGAGAGAGAGAAGATGTATCAAGTACAGCTACAATGCAAAACCGAGTAAGGCGGTTTTTGTCTGCGGGCGAAGGGCGAGTTGACAGATGGACGAGGTATGGTGGTGAGCAAGATCGACATAAAAACTACGGTTGTGTCGGTAGGAGCCCAAGTGTAAGATGGTGACGAGGTCGGGATGTGAGGCTGTAGAGGCTGCACAGAAGAGTGTCTGGACTCGGTTCGAAGTAGGCTGGGACGATGAGCCGGGAAGCTGATGCTGTTTGGCGTGTGTTGTTGTTGCTGTTGTACGAGTGTACGAGTCGAGTGGGGAGGAACAAGGTTGACAGCGAGGATGATGGTGATGACGAGGAGAGAGTCCCACCAGAAAATCTTGAACCGAAAAAAGAAAGTCTGCAGCGGCACTCAGAGAGACAGCACAGAGAAAGCGATTTTTTTTTTTTCTTCCTTTTCCTCTCGACGACTCAGCCGACATCGTCTTGGCTCGAACAAAAGGGCAAGATCGGGCGCGTCTCTCAATCGGGTGTTCTGCTGCTTTCGATCTCACATTTTCGCGATTTGATTCTTTTGGAGGGTCTGGACCCTGCAAGGCGCGCGTGCGGGTCTCAACGCCAATGCAGTCTTGGAAATGGTTCAAATGCTGCTGCGCCGTGCAGCGAGCGGGGTTTGAGGAGTTCAGCTTGGTCGGTAGCGAGCCTGTTGCCGCTGCGTGCAGCAGCTTACCAGTAGCTTGCCACCGAAGATGTCCGATCAGACGCGTTCTCGCATGCCTCTCCTTGCTTGAAGCGTCAGGACAACCTGGCTCGACTGTCGACACGATCTCACCCGAGTAGACGGGCACGCGATGGTCCTGCTACTGTAGCATCACTGCTCGAGTCTTCAAGTCAAGCCGACTCGCCTTGGCTCACCACCTTGAAGCTGACGAGCAAACGCAAGCGAGGATGAAAGGATGAGCCAAGCGGGTCTCACCACTGACGATGCTGCTCTGCTTTCTCCACAAAAAGAAGAGTGGATCAGCTGGATCGCCGCAGAGCCGGTCGCAGAGCGGAAGCTGAAATGTGAATCCTTGTTCCAGCAGAGAGAGCGAAAAGGGCAGGCAGGCACCGGCGCTCGGGATTGATGAGCAACCGACTGACGCAAGCAAGCCAAACCAGAGCGCAAAATTCTGGCACTTTCTCTGTGTCGCGCTTGACTCTCGAAAAAAGCGAAAGCGCTGCCGCTGCCAAATTGGATTTGATTGATGCAGGTCGAGCCAACTCGACTTAGCTCATGCAGCTGAGGCAGCGCAGCGCTTGAAACGATTCAACCAGAACCGGTCGCAATTCGCCCCGGCCTAACCGTTCTCGAATCGCTCGACTCAGTCACACGCACGCACGCACGCACGCACGCAGCGCTGCTCTCGCTCTCTCAACACCCCCGCACCGCCGCCACTGTGAATCACTCGCTCATCCTCATTCTCCTCTTCAACCTCAACCTCAACCTCAATCTCAACCGCATCCTCGATCTCGACCTCCAACTTCAACTCACATTCGACCATCACCAACGCCACTCTAAACCAGCATCATCTACAACAACACCATCGCCTTATCTATCCTCGCTCGCTAGAACCTTAGACCTCCTACTGGACCAATCGCCTCAGGCTTGTCGCCAACCATGAACCCCAGCATCTCGATCCCCGACCGTCTGCCCGTCTTGCCACTTCCTTATTCGCTCGTGCTGCATCCCAACCTCCTCCTCTCCATCAACATCTCCTACGCACACTCGCTCAGCCTGCTCAAGGCTGCCCTCCAATACTCGGCGCTCAAGGACGGCCTCGAGTCCAACAACGATGCGACCTCTCCTTCCCGCCAGGGCGGTCGCTCGCGTCTCGACTCCAACAAGCCCATCATCATCGCATGTGTCCCCACCATGATCGCTCCCAAGGGCACCGCCTCTGCCGACAAGCCAGCGTCGCGCGCCACCAACCCTGCGCTGCCCTCCGACTCCCACGCACGCAACCTCACCTCTACCGAAGACCACAACACGCGCATTCGCATCAACGACCTCTACGACTGGGGCTGCGCTGCTCGCCTCATGCGTCTCGTCCGCAACCCTCAGACACAGACATGCACCCTCCTCGTCTCGGGCCTCACGCGTGTACGCGTCGATCGGTGGCTCTCCATCCGCGCCCCGCTCACCGCCACCACCATCGACCCCAAGAGCAACCTCGCCATCCCCGACGTGCCCATCCCGCTCGCCACCGTCACCGCCTTTGTCGACGAGGAGTCTTGGCCCACCTTCCCCGAGGCTTCCCCTGGCGACATCGACCTCGTCGTCCGCCTCAAGAAGGCCTCGGCCGAACTCATCGAAGCCATTTCACAGCTCCACCCTCCCACCGACGCCTCCACCCACACGCCCTCCCCCATCATCGGTCCCGCCCTGCCCCTTCTGCCAGCAAGCCTGCTCAAGAAGCTTCGCGGCTTCATGCAGGATTGTCGCGAGTCGCAAGCCGCCCTCCTGGCCGACATTGTCGTCGGCACGCTCGGCGGCGCCTGCGAGTGGTCCGACCGCGTCGCCATCCTCGGCGACTGGGACCAGCGCGAGCGAGTGCGTCACTCGGTCGACCTCATCCACAACGGCGTCAAGCGCGTCAAGCTCGCACGCGAGCTTCTCACCACCCTCTCCTCCCCGCTCAACCCCACCAACAAGGAGAACGTCATCCGCTCTCAGCTCGAAGCCCTGCTCAACCAACTCGCCGCGCTCAACCAGGGCGTAGCTGCCCGCATCTCGGCCATCACCTCCAACACGGGCGACAAGGACGACGCCAAGTCGAGCGGAGGCATCATCATTCGCGCACCTGCTTCCCGCAACAACACCAACAACGAAAACGGAAACGGCCCCATCATCACTGGGCCCCTCGGCGGACGTCGTGGCGGCAAGCCTGGCATCAAGGGCATGCCCGCCGGTGGCCTGCCCGGATCCAACGGAGGCGACGACGACGAGGACGAAGTTGCCGAGCTTGCAAAGAAGCTCGAGCAGGCACGTCTCAGCCCAGAAGCGCGCAAGGCCTGCGACAAGGAGCTCAAGCGCCTCTCGCGCATCCCGCAGCAGAGCGTCGAGCGCGGCGTCGTCATCACCTACCTCGAGATCATGGCCGAGCTGCCCTGGGAAAAGATCAGCGCCGACATTGAACCCACCCGTGATCCCAACGACAAGGCTCTTGTTCTGCACGACAAGAGCAACGCCGCCGCCGCCGCTGCTCCTGAACCAGAGGAGGGCATCGTCGACCGCGCTCGACGCATCCTCGACGCGGATCACTACGGTCTCGAAAAGGTCAAGAAGCGTCTCATCGAGTACCTCGCCGTGTTGGAGCTCAAGACCAACCAGGCACGCGAACGCTTCGAAGCCGAAGAGGCCGCCGAGCGCACCATGACCGAGGAGCGACGCAAAGCCACTCCCTCGGCTTCCACCGACGACGCCGCTGCGGGCGATGACGACGACGCCGCCCTGACCCGCAGTCTCGAGGAGGGAGAGGATCTTGTGGCAAGGGAGCAGGGCATCACAAAGGACGAAATCGAGCAAGAGAAGCGTCGCCGTCGCAACGAGAAGCTGCGCGTTGGCGACAAAGGTCCCATCCTGCTGCTCGTCGGTCCTCCAGGCACCGGAAAGACGTCGATCGCCAAATCGCTCGCTTCCGCCCTCCAGCGTCCCTTTACTCGCCTATCGCTCGGTGGTGTGCGAGACGAGGCCGAGATCCGCGGTCACCGTCGCACCTACGTCGGAGCCATGCCCGGATCCATTGTGTCGTCTCTGCGCAAAGTGGGCGTCTCGGATCCCGTGGTGTTGCTCGACGAGGTGGACAAGCTGGGAAGCGGCAACGGCCTGCACGGTGATCCCATGGCAGCCATGCTCGAGGTGCTCGACCCAGAGCAGAACCACACGTTCAGCGACCACTACATCAACGTGCCCATTGACCTCAGCCGTGTGCTGTTCATCGCCACCGCCAACTCGCTCGACACCATCTCGCCGCCTCTGCTCGACCGTACCGAGGTGATCCACATTTCCGGATACACGCACGACGAGAAGACGGCCATCGCTCGCCAGTACCTGCTGCCCAAGCAGATCAAGGCGCAGGGCCTCACACCGGACCAGCTGGTGGTCTCGGACGACGTGCTGCTCAAGGTCGCCATGGGCTACACGCGCGAGGCAGGTGTGCGAACGCTGGAGCGCGAGATTGGTGCGCTTGCACGTGCCAAAGCGGTGGAATACTCGCTGTCCAGGAAGGGCACGCTGCGCGACGAGCAGGGCAACGCCAAGGAGTACGACCCGGTCGTCCGCGAGGCCGACTTGGAGAAGTATCTCGGACCCGATACGTACGAGCCCGAGGTGGCCGAGGCCAACGCGCGTCCGGGTGTGTCGACGGGGCTGGCGTACCAAGGCTCTGGGTCTGGCGGCATCCTGCACATCGAGTCGCTGCTGCTTCCGCCGGGCAGCGGCTACCTCAAGCTGACGGGCTCGCTGGGCGATGTGATCCGCGAGTCGGCCGAGCTGGCGCTGTCGTGGGTCAAGGGCAATGCGTTCCAGCTGGGCATCGTGCACACGCGCGACTCGGAGTTCCCCAAGAACGACATCCACCTGCACTTGCCCTCAGGCGCCATCCCCAAGGACGGACCGTCGGCGGGTGTGGCCATGACGTGCGCGCTGGTGTCGCTGTTCACCAAGACGGCCATCTCGCCTTACCTGGCCATGACGGGCGAGGTGACGCTGCGCGGCGTGGTGATGCCCGTGGGCGGGATTCGGGAGAAGCTCACGGCGGCGTCGCGAGCGGGCATCCGCAAGGTGCTGCTGCCGCACCGCAACCGCAAGGACGTCGAGGCGGATCTGCCGCAGAAGGTGCGCGACGAGTTGGAGATCAAGTACGTCAAGACGGTGTGGGAGGCGATGGAGGCTGCGTTTGGCAACAGGCTGTTTGAGAACGCGGCGCTCTCGCTCGAGGCGAATGGGTATGGCCACGAGCACGAGGGCATCCGCGAGGGACGTCGCCTGATGCACGAGATGGAGGGTTCTCGGCTGTAGTGTGTCTTTCCCTAGATTTGGGGTTTCTACTCGATGTATACTTTTTGCTTTGGTTTCTGCTGTGCTGCTCTTGTTGTTTCTGTTGTACTGTCTCGAGGCGTGGAATCCTAATCTGATCGTCCAGCGTAGAGAGTGAGCGGCGTTGCTAGTGTGAGCGGTGGCCGGGATGACGCTGCCGAGCAACGGAAACGGAAGCGTTCGAGACTTAACAGAACTCGATTTTTGAAAATGCATAAGCGGGGGCAGCAGGACGAGGTGGCTACGGAGCCCGGTCAGAATGCGTTCCCACGCCCGCTCCGAGACGGGACGGACATAGCGTAGCTTCAGAGGGGTGTGGAGAGTTGGATCTGCTTGCCGAGATGGAGTGAGATTGGGCCTGGAGGGAGGCTTACCTCAGAGAAGACGAGAAGGGGACAGCCAGTGCAGCTCTAAATTCGCACACTCCAATTTCGCTTGGCTTAGCCAGGTGCCGGCAATCACCTGTCTCTGCGACCTTGATCGTGACTTCCGCAGGGGTCTGCAGCCGAGCAACGCACGTCGAGCATGACGGTAACCGCCGCCGACCTCGCTGCTGCTACGTCAGTGATATAGTCGCTTAAAGTGGCTTGAGCCGGAGGAGCTTCCAAGAACAGAGCCAAGCAAAAATGTGCTCAAAGCCAAGCACAGCTCCACAGTGAATGCAGTCAAGATCGCCTGCCCGCCATCATCGACAGCGCTCTTTCGAGCTGCACAAGATGCTTGGGCCTCGGTCGTAGCACGGATTCCCACTAGCAGCTGTGGAGCCGGAACGAGGACGCCGTTGCCATCACTGCCATGTGCTGCTGGTAAAAGACGACAAAAGATAACGAACGAGCTACTGCGAGTTGTTCGATTCAATTTCGAAGCGTCGTCAAGAGTTGAAGGTGTTGCTCAAAAGCTGAGTTCCGCGTCGTCGTCGCCGTCGCCGTCGTCGTTGTCGTCGTGGCCGTGGCGAGCAAAGGAGAAATTGCCAGACGCGACTGGTTCTCTGACAAGTTCTTACTGCCGTTCTGCTGCCTTGAAAAATTCGATTGCTTGCTCAGCCGCAATCTGGCTCGGCTGCATCGAAGCTCGAGCCTGAGTTTACCTATTCGCGACGGCCGTGTCGAAAGACAGGGCGATAAAGCCGTGCGCTGTGCTGTGGTGTGCGACGTGACAGAATCACGCTGACTGGAATTTCGAGGCGATTTTCTGAATTTGATTGTTAGTTGGTCGCCTCTCTTGCGCTGGGAAGGCTCTCTCTCTCCCTCTCTGTCTGGCTCGGCTGGCTGTGTGTGATTCGCTCACACAACGATAATCCTTCGCCACCGACTCGGAGTCGCTCACTCTGCTTGACCTTCACCATCATCACCCTCTCCCTCTCCCGACTCTGCCTTCCTCTCTCCCTCGCCATCCGCAGGCGTCTGTTCATCCTCGTCGCCGTCGTCGTCTCTCCATCGCATCGCCTGTTCTAATTTTCAGCAGCATCCAACCATCTCCACCAACCACGACATCAGCATCCATCGTCATCCTTCT
This sequence comes from Sporisorium reilianum f. sp. reilianum, assembly GCA_900162835.1. Taxonomy (NCBI): domain Eukaryota; kingdom Fungi; phylum Basidiomycota; class Ustilaginomycetes; order Ustilaginales; family Ustilaginaceae; genus Sporisorium; species Sporisorium reilianum. Next base: position 333,205 of record LT795071.1, on the reverse strand, counting down.
CTCACCGGTCAACTTCCCACCCAACCCTTGTCGGCCCTTCCCCTTAATCTGCAGGCCGAGTCCGATTCCGCTACTCTTTCCCTCCATCGCATCCGTGTCAGCTTCTACGCACATCGCCATCGCCGTCGCCGTCGTCGTTCACCTTTCGCGTCTGACCTCCGCACGCGACCAGCATCTGACCGGAGATACGCTCTTCGTGATTGCAACGCACTGCAGTCTCACACCACTGTAGTTTCCTCTGCATCACCCGACCCCGGTCTTCATCCCACACGACTCAGCCACGCCGGGCCATCTACTCGCGTGGGGTTTCTTCGGTGCGGTTCCTCTTCCAGCTAATTAACAGGCTCGGAGATCACCGGACGCGACGTTCGGTCGGTGAATTACTGAGCTTGATTCCGCCACACAACCCTCGCCGCTCATCACCATGTCGAATCCATATCAGCAGCAACAGGCCATGGCCTCGGGCAGCAACTCGCCCCTCGCCACTCCTCCCGTCCCCATCAAACGAGGACGTGGACGACCGCCAAAGAACCGCGATCCCAACGCTGCCACTCCAGTCAAGGCCTCAGCGCCAGCTGTGCCCAAACCAACACCGCAGCCTCGCACCTCGCACATCACCTCACCACGTCTTCGAGCCGCTCAACCTGCCACCAATTACTCTGCAACAAGCTCCCCCTTTCAACCACCGCGTCCCACCGGCTACCCTTCACATAGTCTAGGGCCAGGCATCCCAGAGCAGCAGAACGTCTTCTACCAGCCCATGTCCGGAGGTCCTCACTCATCGCCACTCGCTGGCTCCAGCACCGTGCCATCCTTCCCGCCGATACCCACCTTCCAACGCCAGCAGGAATTGCAGCAGCAGCAGAGTCAGCAGAGCGTCCGTGAGGCGCAACAAGCGAGAGCAGCGAGTGCACGCAGAGAGAGCGCAGAGGCTCCGGCATCTGCCGTGCCCACATCGCCGGCTTCTTCTACTGCTGCAGCATCCACAGCACCTCCCGAGGGCACCATCATGACCGCCGCGGGAGGATCCATCGGCGCGGGTCTTGGCCAGGCTGTCGGCAACGCTGGTGCCTCTTCCGCCAGTCGCACACGGCGCAAGACCGACGCCAGCGAGCCCGAGCCCAAGATGCCCGAACCACACGACGCCGGCTGGATGACCGAGCCAGCTGATGCGACTCAGGCTCAACGGGCCTATTCCGCCATTGTCGAGTGCATTCGCAACCACGTCGATGCAAGCGGGCGCAGACTCGCCGAGCCACTCGAGACATGTCCTGATCCCGAGCTCGATCCCGATTTCTACGAAAAGGTCGAAAAGCCCACCTCGCTCTCCGCCATCTCGCAACGCATTCAAGAGGCCGAGTATCCCAAAGCTTCCGATTTCGAGATGGACATGCTCCAGCTCTTCGAGAACGCACGCAGATTGCATCCCATCGGCTCCACGCTCTACGGCGACGCAATCGTGCTGCAACGCCTCTACCACGAGATCACCAAAGCCACGCCATCTCGCAGCGAGCCCATCACCGCCGAAGCAGTCCTGGCAGCGGCAGCACAAGCAGACGCAAGCCGTCACTTCTCCTCCATCCCGCACGGTCCGCTCTATGCCAGCGCAGGCTCCAACGGCGATCTCACCACCCGCATCAGCAGCAAGTCCAAGACCTACTACGAGCATCTCAACCTCAAGGGCAAGGCGTTCCGCGTCGGCGACTGGATCCACCTCATCAACCCTTCCGATCCGACCAAGCCCATCGTCGCGCAGATCTTCAAGGTGCTTCGTCGCGAGGACGACGATCCAGATCAGGGCTGGGTCACCGTCTGCTGGTACTACCGACCCGAGCAGACCTTCCACCCGGCCTCGAAGAAGTTCTTCCAGGACGAGGTGGTCAAGACGGGCTACTTTGCGGACCACCACATCGAGGACATTCTCGAGAAGATCATGGTCATGTTCTACACCAAATACATCCGCGGTCGACCCAAGCCCGAGTACTGGGACCCACGCAGCCCGCTCTACGTGACCGAGTCGCGCTACAACGAGCAGCAGCGCGTCTTCCACAAGATCAAGAGCTGGGCCAGCTGCGTGCCCGAAGAGATCCGCAAGGTCGAGACGCCGATGAACTACTTTGACAAGGCCATCGCGCCACCGCCCAAGGAGGACTCGCCCTTCCTCCGCGGCGTGGCTGGTCCCGGCGCGTTGCACGACGAAGATGCTGCAAATGGCGAAATCACCGAGTTCCCCGACCTGTTCAAGGATGCTCCCGACGAATATCGGCCGAAAAAGAAAGGGCGCGGCTCGGACGCGGCTGGTGGGGAAGCCGCAGGTGAAGCGTTCACACGTCTGGCTTCGCTTGTCGCGGCCCGCATCACTTCCGACCAGTATCTGCGCTTGCAACAGCTGCTCTCGACACCGCAAGCCGCTACGCTCGACATGGCACAGCTCAGCAACGAACTCGGAGGCGTCGATGCCAACCTGCTCTCGGAGCTTCGTAACGCGGCGCTTTCGGCTGGCGTCACCTCCGCCGGTCTCGACAAGGTCGTCTCATCTGATCTCACCGCCCAGCAAGCACAGGCATCCGCTGCTGCCGCTCAGACGCAGCAGCCCACCGTGGCTGTCGTCGATCTGGTGCGCTCGCAACGCGGTGAAGGCTTCTACGCGGCCCTTCCGCCAGAAACCCGCGACCTGTTTGCGGACCAGCCTGGTGGCCAAGTGAATTGGTACGCGGCTGCACCCTTGGATCTGCCGCTGCAGCACGACTTGCACAAGAACGGCTTCTACGCGCCTCAGCACGCACATCTGCGCAACCACACGCTCGACTACCTCTATCATCAGGCCAACACACGCCACGAGGGTGAGGCCGCTTCGGAGGCGCAGCTGCGCAACGGCGGCGGTCGTGTGGGACCTTCGCAGCCGCTGCAGCCCAGCGCCTCGGCGAACGGCGGCTCGACGCCACGGGCCATGTTGGCGGGCTCCTCGCCGTACGTCGCGCACGCCTCGGGCATGTACGACTTTTTGGCGCCCAGCGCCCGCAACTCGCCGCTGATGCGCGCTGGCTACGGAGGTACGAGTGGCAGCGCAGGTGTGGGCGCAGGTGGATCCGGCATCCCCGTAGCCAGCAGCAACGGCAGCACGGACGAAGCGCTCACGCCCGTCATGAACCAGAACCAGGGCTGGTACGGCGGCAACGAGTGGGGCGAAGATCCGCAAAAGACGGCCGAAGCGCTCGCCGAGTTCTCGAACCACTATGGCGGCGATGGTAGTCAGCTCAACCTGTCTCACTATCTTTCGTAGTCGACGATCACAAACTGCATTCGGGGGGGACGTGCTCCCTCTTCGTACATAGACGCTGCTATCCCTCTTTACACAGCACGCCCACTCCGTTCCGACTCGTTCCGCACCCCTCTGCATCATGGATCCCGCAGCCTCGGTTTGGATTTCCTGTACTCGATGGATCCTCTTTCGACTTTGTGTCCATCTGCACATTTCTGCTTTTTGCATGTTGCGTCAATTGTACTGTACTTGTGTCGTCTTTCAGTGCGAGGGTTGTGTATGTGGTGCTGTGTCGAGCGGCTGATGTTGTGGACAATGAGAGGACGGGTGTGATTACGTAATACGAGAAAGCGAGCGCCGTTGCAAGTCGATCACTGAGCTGCGACTGTCTGGAGAAGAAGAAATTTTGGAAACTGCTAGTCGCGTAAGAGAGAGAGAGAGAGAAGAGACAAAAAAGAAAGGCTGATCAGTCGCAGAGACAGAGACAGAGACAGAGACAGAGCACCGCAGGACTCAGCGGTCAAGATGGATCGAGCACCAGTCAAAGTGTGCGCAAAGGCCATCTCTCCTCTTCACCTCCTTCCACCTTTGCCCTTCTCCACGTCACCCTGTTCTGTCATCCTCCAACCGCTCCCCTCTGCTCTTTTGTCGTCTCATATTCTCTCTCCCACCTTTTTGACTCATACCGTCTCGGCTCCTTGTCTCAAGTCACGTCTCAGCAGAGCAACAACTTCTGCTACGAAACATCCCTCTATACAGTAACGGCACATCACTTTGCATCCGATTCGTCACCTCGACGCTATCTCTCATACGCGATCCGCCTCCAGCACATTCCAGTTGCCATCTCTGTCAACGACTCATTTCCCCAAAAATGGCTACCGCAGAATACATCGGAGCGCTCATCTCGCTCGTCTCCAAATCCGACATCCGATATCAGGGCCTCCTCGCCTCCATCAACCCGGAGCAGGCTACCATCGCGCTCGAAAAGGTCCGATCATGGGGTACCGAGGGTCGCGTCTCTGCGCAAGGCAGGCCGCAAGAGGAGATCCCTGCCAGCGACCACGTCTACGAATACATCATGTTCCGAGCTGCTGACGTCAAGGATCTCAAGATCGACGATCCCAACCCGCCCAAGCAGCAGCCCGCACCTCCTCAGCCTGCACTCAATGACCCTGCCATCCTCAACGTAAGTTTTGCTTTGACGTCGTCTTGCAAAGAGATGCTCGAGCAACAGCCTTCCTTGTGATGAACTATTTACGGATGTAAAACTGTGTCCTTCGGGACGTGTCATTGGTCCGAGAGCGCAAAACCGTGTGGATCTCTCCGTTGCCTTCCTACTGATCCTGGCTTCCCAACACGCTCGGGAGCTCCACTTTGCAGACGTATCGTGACGAGGTTTGGAGTGCCTTTGACTGACTTTGCTTTCCACTCCTGCATGCAACAGTCGTCGGCACCAGGTCCCCCCAGCGGCTTCGCACCTCCCGGCGGCATGTACGGTATGATGCCCCCACCGCCCTTTGGTGCTGCTCCCCCTTACCCGGGTGCATCTGGCTTCGGTCCACCTCCTCCCCAATTCAACGGAGGAGCTGGCGCACCTCCTCAACAGTCTCCTGTTCCGCCTTCGCAAAACAAAGCAGCAGCACCCGCAGCATCCTCCTCTGCCGCATCCGACTCGGCAAAGCATCAAGCTGAGCCGGAAAAATCGAGCGCAGACAAGGTGCTCGAGGAGATGTCCAAGCTGAGCGTCTCCAAGCCAGCGCCCGCCACTCAACCACCCGCAGCCTCGCCGTCGTCGCTTCCACCTGCAGCGCATCACCTTCCAGCGATCCCGCACGCGGCTGCTGCGGCTGCCAAAGCTGCTGAGCACAGTGACCGCCGCACTGGTGGTGGTGCTGGCGGTGCCGGTGGCTCGCGAGGAGCTCGCAGCAGCAACAACCATCGTCACCGAGGCCCGCAGCACCACAACAACGACCTCAGCGGACCCAGCATGCCCAACCGAGAATTCGACTTTGAATCGGCCAACGCCAAGTTCCGAAAGCACAAGGAGGCGGGTGCTGGCGGCGACGACTCGGAACCTGCGACTGGCGCAATCACGGCAAACACCAACGGCGGTGCAGGTGGACTGCTCGATGCGATCCCGCCACCATCCTCGGAAAGCCCAGGCAACTTTTACGACAAGAAGTCGGGCTTCTTTGACAATATTTCGTCCGAGATCAAGGAGAGGTACGAGCGCAACGATCCGCGTGCCGCATCGGCGTCCGAGGAGGCAGGCGGAAGCGGCGGCGGCGGCTTCTTTGACACTCCTGGTGGACGCGGTGGACGCGGAGGAGGTAGAGGAGGAGGAGGACGCGGCCGGGGTCGCGCAAACAGGATGGCGGAGGAGATGAAGAACATGCAGACGTTCGGCGATACGGGTGCGAGCGTCGGCGGAAGTGGTAGGGGAGGTCGTGGTCGCGGTGGACGCGGCGGATACAGGGGCGGTCGTGGACGTGGCGGTGGAGGAGGAGGAGGAGGAGGAGGTCACAGAGACGGAGCAGCAAACGGGTTCTCCAACACTGGTCCCATGCGTCTTGGCTAGAAAGGGACGCAGCAATCCTGCGAGCAAATATACCACAGCTGCGCTCTCACTGATCCCACACCTTTGCTTCACTCGCTCACACACTCAATGCACAGAAAAGGGGCCATCGTGGCACGCCCACTTTTGCATGATGCACCGACAAGGCGACTGCAGAGTGAGTTGCACGTGATCTGATTTTGAGCAGGATGGAGAATGCAGGGTTGTTGGGCTTTGTACAGAGGTGTGGTTGTGACAGGTGGGGTGTGAGTTCAGGATGTGCGCGTGTGTTGGAGGTGTGGAGTGAGGGTGCTTGGTTGTGTGACTTTGGGGAGGGCGTTGGCATGTGCGGGGTGTAGATTGTCGGGATGGCCATCCAGTCGCGAGCTGTGCTGCCTTGTGGGATCAGGCGTCTCGATCCGCCTTGCTCTTCTCGGGAACAGCCAGATCCCATCCACACTTTCTGCCCCATCCATCAGTGTTGGACCTTACAGGCGTTTCTGCACCTCGCCCTTAACCTGGTCGACCTTGCTCTTGGCGCTATCGAAGGCGCCCTTGGTGTCGCGCTCGATCTGGCCTACCACATCGCCGCCTTTACCCAGCCTCTGGACATGGTGCGTCACCAGTCCAGCTGCACCGCCCAAGCCGGCGCCACCCAACAGGCCATTGACCAGCCCCGTGCGGCTCAGGAAGAGGGCGGGGAGGACGAGGGCGCCGAGCACGCTGCCGATGAGGTGCAGGTCGTCCTGCCTGACACGCTGGGCGTCGAGGCGCAGCCCGGACGTGCGCGCCGCGAGCGACGGGTGGTCGAGCTGCGATGCCGCCGCATAGCCCGCGATGGAGCCTGATGCTGCGCCGGCCAAAGGGGTGAGCCAGTTGTAGCGTGCCAAACCGCGCAGGGTGAACCCCCGCCCCCGGAGCGTTTGCAGGAGATAGAGCGGCGTCGCGGCTAGACAGCCGTATTGAAGCCCTTGCACAGTATACCGCCCGATGTAGTACGCCGAGTCTTCCTCCACCCCCGCTGCGGCCAGCTGCGTCGTCAGCTGCTGCGACATCCCGTACAATGCCGTGTTGCTTGTGTGAGGCGATCGGTTGCCCAAAGTGTAAACGCGAACGCTGTTCCGAAGGTTCGACCCGTCTTGGAGTGGTGCGAGCTGATTGCGACGTGCGAGTTGCGATGATGGGAGTAGCAAAGAGAACAGCGGAGCGTGGACAGCTGCTCATCCAGCAGAAGCGCGCCGGCTCGTCGGGTGCACGCGGGGCAATCGCCCTCTGCTCGCGCCGGTGACGTCGAGGTCTCTCGCTGCTCGGCTGTGGCCTCGAATCGTCGCTGAAAATAACCCTTTTTTCCCTCGACACTCAACACGCACACGAAGGACTTTTCCGTCCGTGCCCAAACCGGCACTCTGTCGCTCATCGCTTTCCAATCTCTGTCTCGCGTTGGTCGACATATGGACATCCAGACGGGCAGCTAGGAAGGTGTACCGACCGGTCGAAGTGTGTACGGAATGTCTTGCAAAGCGTCCGGAAGATTTGGTACATGGTCGAAAAGATTCGGTCGCGTGAGGCTGCGATGGAAAGAGCCGTGCTTGCATGCCCCACTATCCGCCCGACATTTCCGCCCCACCAATCCCAGCCGACCTTCTACCACCACCCAACCACCTCCACCACGGCTTCGCGCTACGCAGGCGGATAGAACCCCGCATACAGCACAACCGCGACACAGTACTGCACCGCCACGTACGCCAGCACCGCTCCTCGCCACCGCAATCCCAGTGTTGCCTGCGCGGCGCCCCACCACACAGCAGGCATGCCGCCGGGCGTGGCGAGGCGCAGCGCGATCTGCACGTGCGATGCGAACAGCAGCACGCCGCCGAGCACCGCGGCGTGGATGACGTACGGCACGGCGTGTGCGTGTGTGTGTAGCGACACTTCGTCTGTTGCTGAACGTGAAGTGCGAGGAAGGGGGATGAGCGAGGCGGCGATCTGCGTGCGGGTCGAGTGGCGGTAGAATGCGTACGCTGTGTAGGCTATCGCGACGAGGACGGGGGCAGCGAGGACGAAGTTGGGCAGTTGCGCGGGCTGCCAGTAGCGCAGCAGGCCGACGTGCCAGTAGTGCGACTGGACGAACGTGTAGATGCTCGGCGGCTGTGCTTCGCACCACGGTCTCTTTGCAACGAGACAGAAGCGGCTGTACGCCCAGGCTTGGAACAGCACGCTCGGCGAGACGCACACTGCTGTCGCGACCACCATCTTCGTCGCCGCAGACACCGCCCCACCTAACCGCGCCTCGCCGACCAACTTGAACGCAATATACCCGATGAGCAGCACCCCGTTGGTGCGAAAGCTCGTAGCCACCGCAAACCAGAACGACGCCGCCAGCAACCGCACCCATCCTAGCCGCGCACTGCTTTCGAGATGCAGCAGACCGACGAGGCTGGCCAAGCTGAAGAAGCTTTCTGGCGTCGGTGCTGCCAGCGTGGTGGCTGCGGAGGGAGCAAACATGCTGAGCACCGCTGCGGACCACGCGAGCCGTGCGTTGCGTGTGACGTTCCACGTGAGTCTGTGCAGCAGCACGGGACTGAGCGCCGCTGCGAGGTTCGCCAGTACCGCCGTGACCAAAATCGCCGACGTGGGGCTCCACTCGCCACTGAGACTGGGCGTCAGGTACCCTGCTACGCGAAGCAGCGCCACGATGCCCGGCTGGAACGCCAGCGTCTGCTCCCACGCATATCCGCCGCTGTGCACCGAGTCGACCGACGGAGAGGCAGAGGCTACAAAGTAGACCGTGTCCCACCGGACCAGGGCGAGCGCCCACTTGAACGGGCCTGCCGACAGACCGTGTGCGGTGTGCGGGTCGAGCGAGTACGAAAGCAGCTCGTGCGATGTGTTGAATGCCTGCTGCAGCTGGGATGCGACGATGAGCAGTGTTACTGAGACCAAGCGGACTAGAAGCGAGAGTTTGAGCAGTTGCGCTTGGACTGCTGCCAGCTTGTGGGGGGTTGCGTGTGCATGTTGAGCCGTGTTTCGATCCGTAGAGGGGGAAGGCTGCGATGCGGCCAGTCGACGATGAACCATGGATGGCGACAAGGATGTTGGTTGGAAGAAACGAGGCCGAGTGGGACCCTGACTGAAAAACAGCACAGCAGCGCGCACAGTCCAAGTGTGCATTTCCAGTGGATTTCTTCTTGTCGCACGCCAGCGCGTCCCTGTCCACTCGACGTCCATGCAACAGGCGGTCGACCATCCTCTACCACATCGACGGCGGATCCTCACAGCACCCTTCCAATCGAATCTGTCAACAAGGGGTTGGTGTCAGAGCAGCGTGCCGAGCTGTCTCCGTCTTTGTAGCGTAACCAGCCATGGGTGTGGCGTTTAGCTCGTTGTGGTCCTCGCTGTTCGGATCCAAGGAGCTCAAGATCTGCATCCTTGGGTAAGCTCCATACACACACACAGCCTCGTAGCTTAGGATGACTACTGACCAACCTGCTCGCGCAAACAGCCTCGACAATGCCGGCAAAACCACGCTCATGTACAAGATGACGCTCGGCGCGGTCGTGTCCACGGCTCCCACCGTGGGCTCCAACACAGGTGCGTCTCCCTCTCCCGCTGCATCAACCGCCTCCCATCACCTAACTCACCCATCCCTCCAATCATACAGAACAATTCGAATACAAAAACCTCAAGTTCATGCTGTGGGACGTCGGCGGCCAAACGTCCCTGCGCACATCCTGGACGTCGTACCTCGCTGCGACGGACGCGGTGATCTTTGTGCTCGACAGCAACGACCGCGAACGCGTCAATCTGGCGAGAGAAGAGCTGCACCGCATCGCGCAGGACGAGCAGGCGACCCGGGCGCCGATCCTCGTGTGGGCCAACAAGCAAGATATCAAGGGCGCCATGACGCCGGCGGAGATCTCGGAGAGCCTGGCGCTCACGGCGTTCCGGGAGAGGACGTGGCAGATCTTTGGATGCTCGGCGTTGACGGGCAAGGGGCTCACCGAGGGGCTGGACTGGCTGGCGCATACGCTGGGGGCCAAGGGGTGAGGCTACGCATCGCGGGCTTTGTAGATGTGTTTCTGGGAAGGTAGAAAGGTGATGTTGCATTGGCTTGTCGATGGGTCGGTCTATGAACTCGTCAGAGGCTTGTTCATCGAGGCATGCGTCGGCCACGAGGGTGAGCTGCCATGCGTTTCCAGTGCGTCTTCCTTCTCCACTCTCCGAGCCAAAATTTTAAATTTGCCGACGCTTCTTTTTTTCGACTTTCTTCTCGACGATCCTCTGCTCGTCACCACCACCTCACCTGCCACGCTCCGCATTCACATCGCCCAGGATGACACCACCACCACCCACACCGGCACCACACGAGCCGCTCCCCATCCAACCCGACGTGGAATCGACCATCTCCGAAATCATCGCCACCAACCGTCGCTCCGCAACCGCGTTCACCGTCTCGAAGCACTCGCGCGAAGCCGCCAAGAACTGGGACAAGTTCTACAAGAACCACCAGGACAAGTTCTTCAAAGACCGCCACTGGACGAATCGCGAGTTCGGGTCGGAGCTCGGCGCTGCTGCGTCTTCGTCTTCGTCTGGGAAAGCGAAGGCCGAAGACGACAGGGAAGAGGAGACGCAGCTCGTGTCGGCCGACATCGCTGGCGGCGAGAGTGTGCTGCTCGAAGTAGGCTGTGGCGTGGGCAACATGCTGTACCCGCTGCTGGCCGCCAACGCGCAGCTCAAGGTGCACTGCTGCGACTTTTCCGCGCGCGCCGTCGACCTGGTGCGCGCACACCCGCTCTACGACCCGGCGCGCGTCAACGCCTTTGTCTACGACCTCACCTCGCCGCTCTCCACCCTCCTGCCCCATCTCTCCCACCAACCCACCTGGCCAGCACCGACAACGATCAGCCTCATCTTTGTGCTCTCCGCCATCCCGCCGCACCTGCATGCGCACGTGCTCGCCTCGCTCGCCTCGCTCGCCTCGCTCTTGCCCCAAGGCGGCCATATACTGTTCAGGGACTATGCGTACGGCGACCTGTCGCAGGTGCGCTACCACACCAAGAAGGACGCTGCGTGGTCCGAGCCCAGCCTGCTCACCGACGACCCGCAACACAACTGGTACAAGCGCGGCGACAATACGTTCAACTACTTTTTTACCCAACAGCAGCTGCAGGCACTCGCAGAGAGCGTAGGGCTGCGCGGCGAGGTAGAGACGCTGCGACGCACAGCGGTTAATAGGAAGAGCGAGGTGAACATGGAGCGCCGGTTCGTGCAGGCCAAGTGGTACGTTGCGCCGTCGAGCGGCGGGGGCGCGTAGCAGGTGCAATTGAAACGATGCATAGGATGAATGTCTGAGCGGGTCATGTGGAGGCCAGGGCGTCCTCTCGGTCCATGACGCACTTGTCGAGCTTGATGAGGATCGTCGTGCGGCTCGGGAACTGCGGCGTGGCAACCGTGTGTGCCGTGACTCGCGCAGGGAACCCGAGCCCGTCGAGAGCGGCTTCGACCATGCCCGCCGTGATCGCCTCGACCGAGAGCTGCGACATGTCGTTGGGCACGCAGATGCTCTTGCTGAACGTAGGCACGTTGGTCGAGATCATATCTGCACCACCAACACGCCGTGAACAAACAAGTCAGTAATCCTCACACAAAGTCGGATGGGGAGGTTTGGCAACTTACACTCGTCCGACCTGCCCGCTTCGGTGCTCCTCTCGAGACTATCCGCCGGCCGGCCAAATGCAGCCTTCCAGAATCCCGTGTGGATCCACAGCAGCGTCGGCAGCAGCCGCGTCTCGCGCTTCGGGTTTTTCGCATTGCTCGTCATCTCCTGCCGGTGCATCGCCATGCCGAGCACGCGCTGTCCGATTGTATACCCGATCAAGCTCAGCCGCTTCTCGAGATCCGTGACGCCCGTGACGCGGTTCTGCGTGTAGCTCACCATCTCGCTAAACAAAAACGACAGCGACGAGAGCGACACTTCCGCCGTGCGGGTCTTGTCGCGTGGGCGCTCGAGGATGTCCGGTGCCGCCGCCGAAGCCGAGGGCGCGGGCTCGTCGTACGAGGTGAACGATGCGATGCGCCCCGCGAGGCCTGGTGTCGTGGCTGTCGATGCTGTGGACGCAGTGCGGCTGCCTGCTCCGGATGCGGTGGGGAATGTGTTGCGATGCGACGACGTCGTGGGGCTAAAGAGTGCCGACTGGTGCGCAGAGCTCGCTGCACTCGACAGCACGCTCGCCGACGTGCGTCGCGAAGAAAACGCCGGCGGCAAAGCGTCCCCGCCTGCAAACGAGTACGACGCCGCCGATCCCGCATCCCCTCCCACCGACGCCGGCGCAGCACCGTACATGTGTGAGGATGCAGACGACGAACTCACAGTCGTCTGCACCGAGAAGCGCTGCGACACGCGTGGTGTCGTCGCCATCTCTGCGTGGCTGGCTGTTGTCCGGTCCTAGCAAAATGCGTGCGGCTTGCGAATGGTCTGGACGATGCTGCGTCCGCTCGGAGGATGGGATAGAGAATGCAAGCGCAAGAGGAGTGCAGGTCAATGGTGGTGAGAAGGATCGTCCCAGCAACCACACGAAAATCTCAAAAAGGCTCGTGCGCAGAAACCGCGAAAAATCACCTTTCCACCTCAAGACCCTTCCTCACTTTCAGTTCACACACAACCACAAACCACTACTCAAATGATGAAGAAGGATGCCATTCCACACAGCGTCTACATGCGCAAGCCACAGCGCACCTCAAGAGGAGCCCTTGCTCGAAGCGTTCGAGCTCGACTTGTTGTGTCGGTTCCCTTTGCCCCTGTGACCCCTGCCTCCCTTTTTGCCGGGAGTCGCCGAGCCGTTCTTGCTGCCCTGGCTCGGCGTTGGCGGTGCAGAAGGGGTCTTGGTGGGTTCAGCCTGCGCGTCTGTGCTCGCTGCAGCGGTGTCTGCGGTCTCTGACGGTGGGTCTTGCTCTTCTGCCACTGCGGTAGGAGAAGGCGTGGATGCTTCAGTCGAGAGTTGGGCGGCCGCGGCGGCTTGAGGAGAGACGGCCGTGTTGTCTTGCTTGGCAGGTTCGGCAGGGAGCACGGTTTCCGTTTCCGTCCTCTTCAGGCTTGCGTCAGACGGAGCCGCTGTGGATGCGGCAGCGATGGGCTGGAAATCGCCCTCGGCGCTGCCGGCTGGCGGCGCGGCTTCATCTGCTGTGCTCGATACAGCTGCAGCCTTGGCGCTGGCTGCGTCCTCCGCAGCAAGGCCCGACGCCAAAGTGGTGTCAAGCTTGGAGGAGGAGGAGGAGTCTGAGCCGCCGATGGTGGCAGCCGGTGCAGAGACCGATGGCGTTGCCGTCTCGGTCACGTCGATCCCCGATGCCGAAGTGACCGTCGTCTTGGAAGAGATCGCGTCACCTTCTTCGATTCCTGTCGAGACGAGCGCTGGAGGAGCAGCCTCGGCCAGCAAGTTTGGACCGGTGCTTGTTGCAGGCTCTGCGGATGTGGGCAGGTCAACCTCGTCGATTGGAGTGATCGCGTCCGCATCCGAGGCGGTAGCAGCACCGGCACTCTCCGCCTGAGTGGGCAATGTGGTGTGTGCTTGGGTCACCGACTCCGCCGGCGCCGCGGCAGCACGAAGCTCTTCAATTGACGACGGCGCGATCTCGGCATCGTCGGCGGCAAACACCTGCGGGAGCAAAGCGGTGGCTGAGGGCGTGGCTGCCTCGGTCTGCAGAGCAAGCACATTCGGATCGCTGGCCCTGCGCCCTCGCTCTGTCTCGTTCTCGTCATCGGCAAGGATGGCCTCTTCGATGATCTGGTCTTTGCGATCCAGCGCAGGAGTGACCTTGGGTGACATGCGAGAAGAAGAGGGCGATAGGACCTTGTTGTCGAGGCTCTCTTCGCCAGACCGTGTGGTGGTCGACACTTGAAGCGCTTTGTAGGGAGGCTGTCCGCTCGCCTCTGCTGCGATGGTGGCTTCGTCAACGGTCAAGGATGCGCGTCGCTCGGCTGGCGATATTGGCTTTGGTGCGGCAGCGTCATTGGATGCGAGGGCGGGAGCATCCACGAAGCCAGTCGCTGATGAGATCAAGGCATCGCTCTTCTCTTTGAGACCGAGGAGTTGGCGCAGGGTGTCGTTTTCCATCCGAAGTCTTTCCTCCTCTGTCAGCTGTTCGAGTGCCTCGTCGGCCCGCAACGCAACGGGGTCGGTGGTCTTGCCCGTGTATCCACCGGAGCCGTACCACTTTGGATCCTGGACCCAGCCGCGCTTTGGCTTGCGTTGTGATGATGCGTGGTCTTCGTCGTCCGACTCGTCGCTGGCTTCTCCATCCAGCGACTGCATAGCCCTCCTGACTAGCCCGCCCAGATGCGTCAACGTGCCGCTGAACGCAGTTTCTGCTGCGAGCGTCTGTTCTGCTGCATTGTGTGTGGTCTGTGCAAGGAGGGATTCGTAGTGCTGTGTGAGTTGCAGAGTGTGCTGCTGGGTGGAGTGCGAGAAGCTGCGGAACTTGGCCATGACGGTCTCGAGCGTGTTTTCGTACTCGCGGAGGAGCACGGCTTGCTGCTTGTTCTCCTGCGAAAGCGCCAGATTCTCCTTGACGAGGTGGGCGTTGAGCGCCTCGAGCTCGGACTCGAACTTTTCCTTGGAGAGGTCTGTGTTGAATCTGCGGAGCGCAAAGCCCGTGCCAGAGTGGATGGCCTGACCGCGTAGTTGGTCCGCCTGCTGTTGTAGCGACTCGCAGAGCTGACGATTTGCTTGGAGCTGGTTGGTGAGAGCCTCGATGAGAGACCATAGTCTCTGCATATCATCTCCGTCCATGGTGGTCATGGTGTCACCGACGCTTCACAGCCGCGAACGAATGGCTGCCAGTCAGTCGGCTATGGATTACAGGTGAGAGTCGTGGCAAGTCGTGTCGATCGAAGCGAGTGAGTGTGATGTGCTGGCAGGATCGGCCAGAAGCGTGTAGTGTCGCTGGGGTTGCTTCGACGGATTGCAGATGTGCTCGATGAGGCGAGTGACGTTGGAGAGAAAGGGATGAAGGATGAAGAATGGCAAAGGAGAATGAATGGCTCGAGAATGCGTCCAACGTGGGAATCGAGCAAAACCAAGGAACTCGGGAATGGTCACCTTCACCGTCACACTCTCTGTGACTGCTGCTGCTGCCACGGCACGCGACTTTTTCCAATCGTCGGAAAGCGCTGTGCTGTGCTGCTTTTTTGCCGCTTTCATTTCACGTGATGGGACGAAATTCGCACCA
Organism: Sporisorium reilianum f. sp. reilianum; assembly: GCA_900162835.1. NCBI lineage: Eukaryota > Fungi > Basidiomycota > Ustilaginomycetes > Ustilaginales > Ustilaginaceae > Sporisorium > Sporisorium reilianum. Next base: position 318,161 of record LT795071.1, on the reverse strand, counting down.
CAGCACACGGCGACCCTCACAGAGACCAACACTCGCTCAGCCTTTTTTGTTGGCGTCACGCATGCAACACGCACGCAAGCTCGAGCTCCACTTTGCCTTGCCTCTCCTCTCTCCTCTCTTCCCTCTCTCACACTCGACACCGCATCGTCGGAGCTGCCGCGCAAAGCAACGGCCATCCCGAATCGCTTTGACTCATCCTCGATCTCGACAGGAAATGAGCTGAGCTCGACTCGGATCGAGCGAGAGCGCCCACCACCATGTCAGCGACGCAGCCGCAACAGGCAGCATCGCCAGCACCGATCACCGCCTCGCCATCACTGTCATCATCGTCGTCGTCTCCTGACGCCGAAATCGATGCCTTTCTCGCATGGGCTCAGGCTGTCCTTGCCGATATCCCGGAAGCCACCAAGTCCGTCAAAAAAGTGGCTGACCTCGCCGATGGTGTCGCCCTCTTCCACATTCTCTCTGATATTGACTCGGGCCTCTTTCGCAATCCTCATGCGGGCGATACAAAGGACAACTGGGTGCTCACCATCGGCACCCTCAAGCGTCTATATAAGCTCATGATGCAGTTCTACTCGCAGAGCCTCCAATGTGCTCCCACTGCGCTCCCCTCCCCGGACCTCAACGCGATCGCCCGCTCGGCCGACCCGCACGAACTTGCCAAGCTCTGTCTGCTCGCCATCGGTATCGCCGTCCGAAGCGAAAAGAATGAGACGCATATCGCTGCCATTCAAACGCTCGACCAGACTCATCAGCACCAGCTCATGATGTCGATAGAGCGCATCATGACCCTCGTCAATCAGGGGCAACAAGAGTTCCAGATCGCGTCCAATGCCGACGACTCCGTCTCTTCTTCTGTCGCCGATGGGCAATCCGACGATATCGACGCAAAATATCAGGGCAAGTCGACGACGCAGCTCGCCACCGAGCTCGAAGCAGTGCAGGCGCAGAAGGACGATGTCGACAAGTCCTACCTGCTTCTGCTCGAAGCCCACCGCGAGCTCAAGAACCGCTTCGAAGATCTGCAAACCGAAAAGGACGAGCTAGCAGCTACGCATCAAGCACACAAGAAGCGCGTCGAGGAAGAGCGCAACGAGCAGGCCGACGTACTCATGCGACAGGAGATCGACAAGCTCAAAAACGATCTGCGTCGAAGCGAAGATGCCCTCGCCGAGCTCGAAACCGACAACGAGAAACTACTCCAATCCGCCGAAGACTCCAGACGCAAGATGGACGAGCTGCAAAAGAGCGCCGAAGAAGCCGTCAAGCTCCGAGATCAGATGGAGGAGTACAGGCATGCAGCAGATCGCCTCCAAAAAGCCGAAAACGCCATCGAAAAGTACAAGAAGAAGCTCGAGGAAGGCGCCGATATCCGACGTCAGCTCAAGTCGTTCGAAGATCAAAACGCCGAGCTCGTCGATCGCAACGCAAAGCTCGAAGACGAGTATCAGCGTGTCTCCGCCTTCAAACCGCTCATGGACTCGTACAAGACGCAGATCGCCGACCTCGAATCCAAAGCCTCCAACCTTCAGCGCGACCTCGGCACGTCCAAGTACGAGCAGGAGCAGATCCTCTCGCGCCTCAAAGCATCCGAGGACCAGCGAGCCGCCGCCAAGGAAGAGATGGAACTCTACCAGGAGCGCATCAAGGAGCTCGAGCTGGGTGGCGACGCTCCTATCACGAAGCGCAAACAACTGGTGAGCCGCAACTCGAACGCCTCTGCCAATGGAGTCGATGGTCTCATTGCAGCCGACGCTAGCAGAGCCAGTGCCGACGATGCCGACGAGCTGGACGACGACGAGAACGACGACGTCTTGGACCGTTCAGGCGAACTTCAAGATGCGCTCAGCGGCACCACCATGACCGATCTCAAGATCAAGGTGCGCAAACTTTCGCGCGAACTCGAGGCGGCCAAGACCAACAAGGCGGACCAGTCGCGCCTCATCGTGCTCGAGAACCTGCTCGAGGATGCACAGCGCATGAAGGCACGCTACGAAGCCGACTACCTGCGCGAACATCGCGACAAGATGGTGCTGCAGAGCCAGCTCGAGGCAATCCGCAGCGGCAAGTCGGACTTGGGCGATGGCACCGAAGCAGCGTATGCATTGCGTCTGCGACTCAACCAGGTCGTCGAGGAGCTCGACGTGGCCAAACGACGAGTCGCCGAGCTGGAAGTGCACAACGAACAGGTTGCACGCGAGTTGACGGTAGCCAAGTCGGATCTCACGCTGGTCAACAAGGACCAGGTCGACATCCTCCACTCGCTGCGCGCCTCGATCGACGCAGACAAGGACGAGCTGGAAGCCAATGTCAAGAAGCTCAAGGCGGAGCTGGCATCGGTCAACGAGCAGAACCGCATGTACATGGCGCAGGTGAACGCCTTGCTCATGGAAAAAGTGGATCTGCAAGCCGAGGGGATCGGGCAGCGCGACGAGGCGCTCAAACGCGAACGCACGCTGGGCGAGTTGCAATCGCGGCTCAAGGGCAAGAGTCTGCCCAAGGAGGTGGAGGAAATGGTGGCGAGCTTGCAAGGCGAGGCGTTCGGCTCTACACGCGATGTGAAAGCGCTGCAGGAGCGTCTGGCCAAAGCCAGGACGTTCATCAAGCAGCAGGACAAGATGATCAAGGAAAAGGACCGCAGCCTTGCAGCAGCAGCGGCAGCTGGCAGTCTGGTAGGCAGCGGAGGTGCGCTCGACGGCGGTGCAGGCAACGAAACGCTGGAGCGAGAGAACAGGACATTGCGCGAGGAGCTGCGCAACCGAAACCGCGAGCAGAGGCTCATGATGTCTGCCTACCAGGAGCTGGGTCGACGCTACATGGTGGAGCTCGAGTCTGGACGCAACCCGAGTGGAGGCAGCGGAGCCGGCGGCGCGGGCGTGGGTGGCGGCATGGGTGGGATGGGCGGCGGCGTGTATGGACGCTCGAGCTCGGCGTCGTTTGCGGCTGGCGGAGTACGAGCGTTGACGGGTGTCAACTCGCCCGGTCGAAGCTGGCTTGCGAATCAACGGCGCATGGTGAATCCGACGCTGCAGGTGGCGAGTCGCAGGTGATCCGGAAGCACAAGTATACCCTTACGACTGGTTAAACACTGGAGCTTCGATTGAATGGAGCGCAATCCACCACAAACACAACACAGCCTGCAGAATGGGCACCAAGACGCCGGCGCGAAGTGTGGCTTGCTGGCTGTCTCGGTTTTCAGCTGTCAAATCTGGGCGAGGGGCCGGAAGATTGCCGAGGCCTTGCCACACTATGGTACCTTCACCCTGAGCAAGCGAGGTCGCGATGACAGGAGGCCAAGAGCCAGGTTCGGATACCGGATCCTCTTGCCGGCAGTGCGAGCAGTGCACACATGCAGCGGAAGGATTCCATGCAGCTTTGGCTGTGTCGGCAGCAAACAGCGAGGCTCTGCTGGTGATTCCGGCTTGCTTGGCGGAATGTTGCGGTTCGGTCGCGGTTCGCGCTGCGCTCCCTTTCACCCAAGCCCATGGTAACTACAGTATGCCATTCAGAGTGTGGTGGAAGCTGTGGTGTGGGTGGACAGCGCGTGGTCGCTCGATCTGCAGTTCCATTCTCCGCTTTCGAGGTGATTACGGCCGATTTGGACCAGCGCGGTTTTGGATTTGAAATTCTTTATGCAAGGCAAGCGTGTGTGTGTGTGTGTGTGTTTGCACAAGCGCTCTTGTCCGAGCTGCTCCGCTCCGCTTGATGATGGAGTGGGCGGTTCCACGGAGATGCGCTTGGCTGTGTTGCTCCATTGCAGGCCGCTCTGCAAACAAACATCTGTCATTGGAAGGCAGCCTGGCCCACTTGATCGATCGATTAGGCCAACGTCGCAATGTCCAATGCCGCCGCTTCCCTAACCCCTCCCAATCATCCACTTCTCGGCACGCTTCTCTAAGGGACGGCTTGGCTTGGATAAGGTGCATCTCGGAAAGGCGTCTTTCTGTGCGGGGCCCAGCCGGTCAAGTTGGAGAGAGAGGATCGACGCCAATCTCGAAATTTCACGTTCACGTTCAGGTTCGTGGCAGCGTGTCGACTGGAAATTGTTGAGCTGCGTGTGTGTGGGTCTTTTCTTGCTTGTTCAGGAGCCGCATGCCTGGGATGCCTTAGACTGGCTGGTTGGTTGCCTTTCGACTTTTTTTTTCCTCTTTTCTTTTCCTCTTTTCTCTCCGATCCTCTGGTCTTGTGCCTGAAAATGGACTTGATCCATCGAGGATCCACGTCAGAAATCCAAGTCAAAAAGACGAAAAAATGCCCCGGCCCGCAACAAGCTGATCGCGTCCGAGTTGGCTCTCTTTCGCTGCTCCAGTGCCTGCGTGTGCGAGTGCGCACACTCTCGACTGGATCGCGTTCGGTCAGGACGGTAATCATTCCATATAAAGCTCAGCGATTCCGTTTTCCTTCCCCTCCTTCCACCACCGCATAACACACACAGCATCGCATCTTTTTTTGATCGACTCAATCCCTCTCACCCAGACAACACTCAATCGCTCCTTTGCAAGTCATTGTCTCAACCACAGGACTTGCATACCTTGAACCGTTGCCCACCATTTTCTCCAACCAGCTTTGCTCGTCGCACAACTCTTACAGGGGCTGCAAGCACACCGCTCCTGCCTTCCTCGCGGCGCATTAAGCCTTTTCCCACGCAACTTTCCTCTTTTGAACATCTTCTTATCCTCTACCATCAACATCCGCAAGCATGGCTCCTGTCGCTAACGGAAACAACGCCGCCAACGGCCAGGCTGCTGCCGCCAACGGCAACGGTGCCAACGTGCCCATCAACCCCACCAACGCCCGCCACGAACTGCGCGAGTTCATCCGCGTCAACTCGGACAAGGTCAAGTACTCCCCCGAGACCATCGCCTCGGACTACGAGTACCTCAACACCCACGTCGAGAAGGTTCACCACGACGATGGCACCACCGAGTACGTCGCTACCCCCATCCAGCGCCAGTTCCAGTTCAAGACCGAGCGCAAGGTGCCCCGCACCGGTCTCATGATGGTCGGCTGGGGTGGCAACAACGGCACCACCATCACCGCCACCATCCTTGCCAACAAGCACAACATCACTTGGCACAACAAGGACGGCCTCCAGGTGCCCAACTACTACGGCTCCATCGTCCGCGCCTCCACCATCCGCCTCGGCACCGACCCTGCCACGGGCAAGGACGTCTGGGTCCCCTTCTCCAACGTCCTCCCCATGGTCCACCCCAACGACCTCGTCCTCGGCGGCTGGGACATCTCGGGTCTCCCCATGGACCAGGCCATGACGCGCGCCAAGGTGCTCGACTACGACCTCCAGCGCCAGGTCGCCCCTTACATGGCCGAGATGAAGCCCCTCGCCTCGGTCTACTACCCTGACTTTATCGCCCAGAACCAGGAGCAGCGTGCCGACAACGTGCTCCCCGGCCAGTCCAAGGCCGCCCACGTCGAGCAGATCCGTGCCGACATCCGCGAGTTCAAGCGCCAGAACAGCCTCGACCAGGTCATCGTCGTCTGGACCGCCAACACCGAGCGCTACTCCGACATCCTCCCCGGCGTCAACGACTCGGCCGACAACCTGCTCAAGGCCGTCGAGCAGAACCACGACGAGGTGTCGCCCTCCACCGTCTTTGCCATCGCCTGCATCCTCGAGAACGCGCCCTACGTCAACGGTGCTCCCCAGAACACCTTTGTGCCCGGCTGCATCGAGCTCGCCGAGAAGCACAAGGCCTTCATCGGCGGCGACGACCTCAAGACCGGCCAGACCAAGGTCAAGTCGGTGCTCGCCGAGTTCCTCGTCAACGCCGGCATCAAGCCGCTCTCGATCGCCTCGTACAACCACCTCGGCAACAACGACGGCTACAACCTCAGCTCGCAGCGCCAGTTCAAGTCCAAGGAGATCTCCAAGTCGTCGGTCGTCGACGACTGCTGCGCTGCCAACCACCTGCTCTACAAGCCCGCCGTGCCCGGCAAGAAGACCGCCGACGGCAAGGCCGACAAGGGCGAGCACCCGGACCACTGCATCGTCATCAAGTATCAGCCCGCCGTGGGCGACCAGAAGGTCGCCATGGACGACTACACCTCGGAGCTCTGCATGGGCGGCCGCAACAGGCTCTACGTCACCAACCTGTGCGAGGACTCGCTGCTCGCCTCGCCCCTGCTGCTGGACTTGACCATCCTCGCCGAGCTCATGACCAGGATCACCTACAAGGCCGGCGCTGACGACAAGCAGTGGAACTCGATGTACTCGGTGCTCTCGCTGCTTTCGTACTCGCTCAAGGCTCCCGTCGTCAAGCCGGGCACGGACGTCGTCAACTCGCTCAACAGGCAGCGCGCTGCTTGCACCAACTTTATGCGCGCTTGTCTGGGTCTGGCTCCCGAGTCGGACCTCTTGCTCGAGACTAGGGTCTGGTAAGCGGCGTCGGCGCGTGTCATCGCCGAGGGAGCTGGGGGGCAAAACAGCCAGTTTTGTTCCACAAGGCTCTCAACGTTGTCGGTGCCGCTTTCGAGTTGGTTTGGTATAAAAAAATCCGAGATTGTATGTTGAAGGCTGAAGGGACGAGTCGGATGAAGCGTGCTCGTTGCTGCTTGGGCTTTTGTTGCTTCAGCTGTTCTGTTTGGTTGTCAGTCGAATGGAAAGGCGTTCAATCTCTTTTTTGGTGTGGCTTTCTGTGTGTGTGTGTGTGAGCGTCGTGAGCTTGACTCAGTCGATGAAGCGAGGTGTCGCCATGCATGTGTCCGCACTCTCGCACCTCTCATCTCAGAATGGCACGGCACCACAGCTCTCTAAAGTGGTTTTCGTATTCAAACGTCTGTTCTACTCTCCACGACAATGCAAAGCTACAAGACAGCCGAAACACTCTTCCCGTACTCCAGATACCCATCATCGAGCCCTTCGATCGTCTTGGTCCCACCCCTCCCCTCCGTCGGCCAGTACATGCCCGTACGATTCGCCAGCACGTCCGGGGCAACCGTCCATACAGTCGCCATGCCCATCTCCAAATGAAACTGAATATGGCAATGCAGCAAAAACACACCGGCGTTCTCCTTGTCCACTTTGTACCGGAGCACTGTCCAGCCTCCGTCGTCGGTCGTTGGATTCGGCACGGTTTGGTTGAGGAATGCAGCGCCGGGGCTTGCGTATGCGACGGTTGTATCGCGCTGGATCGGGTGGGCGAAGGAGGATGAGGCAGAGGAGTAGAGGGCGTCGAGGTGGCGGAAGGAGAAGGTGCCCGGTTGGGTGGTGCGCGTGAAGTGCTTGTGCGAGTGCATGTGCCACGGGTGGATCTCTACGTTTGACGCGATTGCGGACGGCTTGTTGATCAGCACAATGTCGATCACTTCGTCGGCTTGCGCGAAGTACATGTTGAGCGCGCTGTCGTACCCTTGCGCCCACTTGCGCTTCTTCGCCGCTGCCACCTCTGCTTTATCTCCCAAATCAATAATCTCCTGAGGCGCAGCATTTGACGAGGTCGACGAGCCGTTGTAGCTGTACGTAGTCGGGTTATACAGTGCCGACTGGAACTGCGAGGGGGTGGGGAACTGGATATCGCCGAGGAAGGTGCGCACGAGGTACGGCTGCACGGTGGGCGGCGCGGGCTCGTCGAACACCGTGCCGTCCTCGTCCCACTTGACGCCCTTGCCCGACGGGTAGAACTTGACCTGCTGCGTGTCGATCACCACGGTGCGTGTCACCTGCTCGTCCGACGGCATGGGCGCTGCGTACCACCACGCGGGGCCAGAGGCGCGCGAGAGCGGAGCGAGCTGCGATGTCACCCACCCGAACGTCTCTGCGGGGAGCAGCTGGACGTCTTTCTGGCCGGGGAAGAGCTTGAGTGGTGGAGAGGCTGTGCTGGCGGTGGAGGAGGAGGAAGGGTAGACGAGCTTGACCCACATGCTCGGTCCGGCGCGCCAGCGCGACTCGACGCGCATCCAGTACACGCCGCCCGTGCCATCCCCGCTCACCTGCGCCCGCGTCCGGCTCTTGTACAGCACCGAGTAGCGCTGCCCCGTCGTGAACTCGACCCGGTCCACCTCCAGCGCGTCCAGATACGTCCCGTCCGCCTCGATCAGCGTCATGTTCTCCAGCCCCACCCGCTGCCTCGCTTTACTGTCACTCGCATTCGCCGACGTGTACGGCGTCGCAGTCGGCTGGAGGATGGCGAGCGAGACGTACATGAGCGACGTTGCGCCGATGAGGCGCAGGCGGTACGTCTTGTCGTAGTCGAGGTGGATGGTCGGGTACGGGGGCGTGGTGTCGCAGTGCGGTGGGGCGGAGGAGCATTGGATGCCGATCGTGGTGGCGCGTGTTTGGTTGCATGGCGGGGGCGTGGTGGTGGAGGGGGAGGATTGGCCGTTGAGGAGGAGTTTGGTTGCGGAGCCGGGCCAGATGAACGGATCGGCACGCAGCTGGTTCTGCACGAGCGCCGTGGAGCTGTAGCTGAACCAGTCGCCAACCGCGAGCACTCTGTCCTCGTCGTACGCATACGGGCTGTGCTTCACGCTCTTCCCCTTGCCCCCCAACCCTGCATCCCCGTCAACATGCACGAACTTCACCCTCCCCTCCGTCGCCGCTTCGGCATCCGCATCGCTCGGATCGACATACACCCCCACCGGATCCTCGACCACCAACGCGCCATACGCCGTCATCGCCTGCACCCCCACATGGCTATGGTAGAAATACGTCCCCTTGTCCTCGGCGGTCAGCGGAATCCGATAGTCAAACCACCGCCCCGGCCGCACCGGCCACTGGGACACCATCATGGTGCCGTCCATGACGGGGTGCATGCGCATCGCCAGCCCGTGGAAGTGCATCGTCACGTTGCCGCCGTTGGCATCTTCGGCGTCGGGGGAAAGCGAGTTGTACACGCGGATCTGGAGGATCTCGCCTGCGCGCGCGCGGAGCGTCGGGCCGGGCAACGTGGCGTTGACGACCGTGGTCGCGCCGAACGGGTCGCATGACTGCCAGAGGATTGTGGAGGTGATGTTGAGCGTGTAGTGGCGTACGGTGATGTGGCGGGGTGGTGGGGAGCGCGGGGAGAAGGTGATTTCGCTCGGTCGGGCTGCAGTGAGGGTGAGGGAGGTGAGGGAAAGGGTGAGGAGGAGGAAGGCGCTGAAGAGCGAGAAGGGTGGTGTGTTGGGCATCATGGCGACGAGGTTGTGGAGCAGTGGTCAGCAGTGTAAGGCTGACGTCGATCCTGTCCGCTACATCGAGAAGGGAGAGATGGTCAGGACAGCACCATATATAAGTAGACCTCACACGGCGCTGAACTTCTTCCAGTCGCTCTACTGTACACGAATCATACGCTTGAGCGAAAACAGCGCAGACCGGGCAGCCTTTCCGGCCTCCTAGTGACCCACACCCTTCACACCCAGCAGACCCGCTCGTCTCTGCAGCCCTTCTCGCCTAACGTTAACGCAAGTCTTCATCCAAGCAGACCCCACCGCTTCCCACAAACCAAAATGCCCGTTGGTCCCACGACATGAACGTCCAAGAGACCGCTCATGCAGTGTTCCTGACCCACCACCCTCCCACTTTCGAGTGGGTGCGCGACCCACAGCACACAGTGGAGCTCGGCTTCGGCTCGGCCACTTTTGGCCCCACCTGCCCACTGATGGCGACCATGTGACGATGCGTCCAAGTGTGGCATGAACGGACATCCGGCACAATGAGTGCAGCTGCGGTGGTGAGGTTGCCGTTCAGCAGCGACAAGGTAGTGCGGACCGGTTGGTGCGTTTGCGTGACAGCAGCGCATGAAATGCGGGGCAAGCACCGCGCCGAGTTGTCGCGCTGCTGGTACATGCTCGACCGCCGGGTATGCAGCCTCACACGGCCGTCGTGCACGCACGCGCTCGAGGCATGCGACGATTCGCTGAACTCTTCGTTTCGATGTGGGCTTCAAAAGCACAATGTACAGTAGGCCGAGTGGGAGAAGCAAGGTTCAGATGCCGCGGTCCGCTTGTCCTCTTCAGCTGCCTCGCTAGGCCGGCGACGAAGCTCGGCTGTTCGAGCATGGTGCAGACTACGGTGTGGTGCGCACGCGATAGGCAGCCGCGTTTTCTGGTTCCACCAGCGCCTCGCAGGGGGGAGCGCGCTGTTGGGCAGCTTGGTGCGCTTTTCCTGCAGAACCGGTCCGGGCTGGCGGTCCGGATTGCACCTCGACTGCGCTTCCACTTGCACAGGTTAAGGTGGGTCGACAAACATTAGGGTTGTCGCATTCTTGCCGCTCTAACGCAGACGGTGCACCACAGCATCACGGCAAGCGATGGTCTGTGTCCGAACATACGGCTGGACACGTCTGTATTGCTACACCTCGTACGAGTCTACCAGATGAACCGCATAACTGTACCCTCGCCCCTACTCCGATCCACCGCATCCGCCTTCCACTCAAACGTTCGCCCAACAAACAGCCCCACCGTCGCCGCATTCACCGCGGCACTCACCGCCAGCTCCAGCCCCAACCAAACCCACCTCCTCCCCCCTCCTTTTCCCACACACATCACCCTGAGCACCACATACGGCATCAAAAAATACCGCACCTCGATCAGCGGGGTCGGCACAAGCGTCGCTGCGCACGCCAGCCAAAACAGCACCCCGCTCACCCTCGCGCCCCTGCCCCGGCACGCAAGCGCAGCGCTCCACGCGGTATACGCGAGCGCGTACAGCGGCACCGCTGCGTACCGCGGGTGGATCGTGATGCTGCCGAGCGTGTAGGAGCGCCGGAACGCGCGCCAGAGGTAGAACGTGTAGTGCCGGTTGTCGGCGAGCAGAAACGCGTGCTCGAGCGTGTACCGGTCGACGGCGGCGTAGAAGGCTAAGAGGGTCGCGGCGAGTGTGGTGACGCTGGAGGGTGTGCCGAGTGCGGCGTGTGTGAGTGTGCTGATAGCTGTGCGTGTTGACGCCAAGATCGATGTTGAGGATGCAGTCTGAAGACTGGACAGCAGCGGGAACGCGCCAAACACGGACGCAAACGCGATGAAGTAGCCCATCTGCGCAAAGTGCAGTCCAGCCTGGTGGTTCGTCTTGTCGCCCAGCACAATGCTCCCGTTCCACCGAATAAACCACCCACACCCGACCAGCATCGGCACCATCGGCACGACATTTATCCCCACAACCCTCCAAAACTGCCTCCTCTTCCTCCCAAACGCCGCGACGAGTATCGCTCGTACCTCCGCCATCAACCCTCTCGTCTCTTGCCCGTAGAGCTTGGCGATGCTGTTCAGCGTAGCCTGCGCAGCACAGAACCCGACCCACACGATGTTCGTCTGCCGCACCAGCACCGCCCACACGCATGCCAGCGCGATCATCGCGCCCGTCCGCACGGTGCGGTGCACGTTGAGGTCGTTGTACAGCGTCCACGTGGCCAGCACGAGCCAGATGGACGCCAGGTCCGTGTAGTACAAGAACCCGAAGAACCACAGGGGGGGCAGGAAGCATATTGTGCATGCGACCGCCATGGTGTATGGGGTTGCTTCTTTGCGTTTGGGTGCGTGCGGTAGTGTTGCTGTTGGAGGCGCTGCTGGTGCGGGCTGTGCAGTGATTGTAGGAGGCTCGATGCTAGGCAGGTCGTCATGAGAGGTTGTGGGCGTGAGCGGCTGTTCGAGTTTCGCTTTTGCCTGAAGCTGCTGAATGTCGCGCCGTGTAATGGTCTTCTTTGCTGGTGCTTTCGGTTCTTGCCTGTGACTGCTGCTGATCGCCTCTTGCGCCTGCTCCTCGTTCTGCCGAATCACCCTCGCCACCAGCACCGGCAGCGTCAGCAACAACACCAAGTTCGTACTCCTCAACCAAGCCACATCTCCACACTCCCACCCGGGCAACACCTTGGCCAGCCCCACCGAGATCACATACAGCCCCGGCGGCGTAGTCAGCTTCGCATCGTACTCGACATCCCTCGCCCTCCGCCACACTTGCCCCAGTGACAATCCAGACAGCGCCGAGCAGTAGCGCTGCGCCTGAGGCACGTGGAAGATCTCGTCGATGTACGGGCTCGGTTGGACGCGCGAGACGAGTGTCGCGGTGAGTGTGGTGAGTGCGATGAAGAGGAGTGTGGGGATGTGCTGCGCGAGTGGGATCGGCGAGGGCATGGCTGCGCAGAAGGGGGAAAGTCGAGATGGAAGTTGTTGGTGAACATGGTTTGTGCACACGTCGAGAAGAAATCTCCGCGGAACTCGGTTTTTTTTTGGCTTAGAAATCCAATTCTTCGGAAATCGCTGCGAAAAGGCGATTCTTCCTCCACTGCGATTTTTGGTACGACCTTGACCAAGGACCCACTCGTCGTCGTCATCAGCATCGTTTCACTCCCACCACTATCAACGACACCGTCGCAGGGCTCAAAGTTGCGCAGAAAAGCGGAAGGCGAGGCCATGTACACGGCATGCTTCACACTGCAGTGGGGCGGCACGCTGCTCCACTCCTCGACCCTCCTCTCGTCCTCGTCACCGTCGTCAATACCGTCGCTGCCACACACGTCGTCCGAGCCACCACCAGCCCCCTCGGCCCCTCTTCTCCGCAGCACCACTTCGTCCACATCGGCCAAACCATCCGAGAGCGGTGCCTCCATCAAAGGCTTTGTCGGGGGCACGGTGTCCGGGCTCACGAAGCTGCTCGTCGGGCATCCGTTCGACACGATCAAAGTGCGCATGCAGTGCTCGGCGCTGGGCACGTACACGGGGCCGCTCGACTGCTTTCTGCAGCTCGCGCGGCGCGAATCGCTGCTGGGGCTGTACAAGGGCGCGACCCCCCCTGCGTTCGGGTGGGCGCTCACCGATTCCGTCCTGCTTGGGAGCCTGCACAACTACCGGCGCTTGTTTGCGCGTCTCACCAACCCCTCTTACGGCGAGGAGGACGACGTGCGCACGCTCGAGATCAAGTACCACGCGCTGGCGGGGTTGCTGGCCGGGTGGACGAACAGCTTCGTGACGACGCCCGTGGAGCTGCTGAAAGCGAAGCTGCAGATGCAGACGCAGCGCGTGTCGCTCCCCCTCCCCGGGCAGGTGGCGGCGGCGAAGAGCGAGTTCAGCGGCCCGCTCGACTGCATCCGCCAAATCGTACGCCAGCGCGGGGTGGTGGGGCTGTGGCACGCCCTCCCCGCCACCCTGCTCTTCCGCTCCAGCTTCGCCGCCATGTTCGGCTCGTACGAGTACTTCCAGCGCCTCCTCTCCTCCTCCAACCTCTCCCCCGCCACCGTAACGTTTGTGTCAGGCGGCCTCGCGGCAGAGGTCTTCTGGCTCACAGCATTCCCGGCCGATGTGATCAAGAACCGCATGATGGCGGATAATATCGCCAATCCCAAGTACACGCATATCAGGGCCGCGTGGCTCTCCGCCTGGAACGCAAGGGGCAAGGACGTGGCGTGGTGGAAGAAAGTCCGGGGCGTGTATACGGGATTCCTGCCGTGTCTGCTCAGGGCGTTTCCGACCAATGCGGCCGCGCTGTTTGCGTTCGAGACCGCGATGCACTTGATGGGCGCCGAGAAGGTGTGATACCCCCCCGCGGATGGCGGTGTGCAGTCAGCAATAGAGATGTTACCACATTGCAGTGCAAGTAAAGCGTGTATAGCTCGAGCAGTGAAAGATAAAGCATTGTGACACTCACACCTCCTCGTCCTCCTCGTCATCGTCCTCAAGAGCAGCCTTCCAGCGCTTCCTCCTCACATCCTGGCCCACCATCAGATCCGACCCACCCTCCTCACTCCCCCTCGTCACCTTCCCCCTCCTCGCGCCACTCGCACCCTCCAAAAACTCCCGCACCAAACTGCGGTCCACCGTCTGGATGTAATACTTGCCACCCCCATCCGCCCAGCTGACACACCCGGACGTATACAGCCGCTCGGTCACCCTTAGAATCGCCAACGGACTACTCAGCGTCCTCTGCGTCAACCTAAAGTCGGGCGGAACGAACGGCTTGAGCGACACGACCTGCGCGCCGTCCTTGAGATCCAGAAACAACAGCGACAGGTTCTCGTTGGTCTTGGGCAGGAACGCGTAGTTGTTGACGAGCACGACGTCGGCGCGCTTGAGCACATCGCGCACGCCCGCGTGCTCGCCAAAGTCGCCCGTCCACGCCTCGAGCGCGCTGCCGCCGCACAGGCGCCACGCCGCCCAGCGTTTCTGCGCCTCGGCGATCTGCTGCGACGCGAGCGCGGCCGGCACGGGCATCATCTCGCAGCCGTACGCCTCGGCGCCCGTCTGGAGGCTCGTCTGGATCAGCAGGTTGCCCACGCCCGAGCCGAGGTCCACAAACACCTTGCCCGGACCCAACTGGGTGAGCTGCGCGATCTCGGACATGAAGCGCGGCAGCAGCTCGCCGTACACGTTGTCGGAAAACGCCTGGTACCGCCCCAACTCCTCGACGCGCGGGCCGACAACACGCGCGTACACCTGGTCCTGGATCAAGCGCCAAATGCCTTCAGGCACACCTGTGGCCGAACCGAGACTGGCGACGTTGGCCGCGAGCGCGCCTGTATCCCGCAGAGCGACGAGCGCCGAGTTGAAGCGCGCGAGCGTACGCATGAACAGCGGACCGTCGCGACGGTTGCGCGCCTTGGTGAACGAGCGCAGGATCGAGTCGGGGTCGACGGTGCTGGTGGAGGACGAATGGTCCGAGGCGAGCGAGGCTTCGGTGGGCGCAGGCGAGTCGAGACGCAGCAACGCATTGTTGACGAGCACCGTCTTGGCGACCGAGCTGCCTCCTGCTGTTGCGCTCGCACTGCCGGTCTGTGAGGTGGGCGAAACGGGCGCAGTCTGCGAGATGCCGTTGACATGCGGCTCCCGGGTTCCTGTTTCCATGTTTCCGCCAACGAGCTCGTCTCGACGCTCAGCCTTGCTGCCTTGCCCGTCGAGCAGGTCGGCCGATTTGGCACGCGTGCCGTTGAGCCCAGCGGCGACAGCGTTGGATGCGGCACTGGTGGAGGCATTTGCGCTCGGCAGGATCATGCCGGCATTGTTGGACACTTCGAGACTGTCGAGTGCGCCAAATGCCTTGCGCTGTTCCGGTGTCAAGTAGTGCGTCGCAATGGCACGAACAGTAGCGAGCAGCTCCATGAGCGGGTCGTACTCGTCCGCATCCTTGGGCACAAGCAACAAAAACTCCTCGGAAGCACCCGTGCCGGGATACTCGAGCACGGCGCGAGGAGCATCGCCGAGGCCATGAAAGTAAGGGCCGTAGCTCTTGATGTTGGTGGTGACAATGTCGGCAGAAGAGATGGGCTTTGTCGCTGCTGCTGGCGGTGTTGCTGCATCGCTGGTTTGGGTTGTAGAGGCGAGAATGTCGCGCGGAACCGTATAGTTTGGCATCACACCGTCTCGTCCGACTTTTTGATAGCTGTCTGAGGCGGGATGCGGGTCGACGCTGGCGCGCTTGGATCCGCGAGGAGTGGAAGGCGCAGTGCTGGGTCTGCGAGACGACTTGCCGAAGCCATCACCGAGCTCGTCGTCGTCGAGGTCGTCCGAATCTGAGTCAACAAGCTTCTTGCGTGGCTTCTTTGGTTTGGGCTTGGAAGCGGAAGAGGTGGAACGTTTGGACTTGGACGAAGACTTGACAGGAGCCCTGAATTGCGCCTCTAGACTCGACTCGATCGACTTTTGACGTTGAGCAGCGAGGCGCTCTTCGATGATGCGACGACGCTTTTCCTCGGGCAGGGCATTCTTGGAGTTGTATCCAGAGAGAGCAGCGATGGGATCCCGAGGCTCTGCGGGTTTGGGTGGAGCTAGTTTGCGCTTGACAGTGGTGACGACAGTGACAGGGGGAGCTGGGGCAAGCTTTGTCTTTTTGAGCGGAGGTTGTCCAGGTGAAGACGTGGCGGATGATGTGGTGCGGCTACCGTTAGCTGTGCTTGCAGTCGCAGGCTTGGACGCCGATTGCGGCTTGCCGCTGAAGAAGTTGATCATGCTGAATGGAAAAGCATGCGGGCCAGACCCCTTTTTACAGCTCGAGACACATGTGCTGAAGACGATTGACTAGCGTGGGGGTAGATGCGAGCTGCGTGGCTTCCAGAGGCACGATGTGAGCAAATGGGAAGAAGACCGGGATAGAAGTACAGAGTAGTCGAGTAGTCCAAGCGAGTGTTGTGTGGGGTGTCCTGATGTGCGGTCGAAGCTGTATATAGGTCTAGTCTGCGATGTCGGATAGCGGATAAGGGATAAAGAGGATAATGATACAAGGAAGCGCGGATAGGAGGAGGAGATGGTGGTGGAAGTAGAAGACGAAGAGAGTGCGGCCTGGAAGCATCAACTTTCAAGACAATAATATGCGCACCCTGCAGAGACTCTA
>LT795071.1:290663-300686 GCA_900162835.1 Sporisorium reilianum f. sp. reilianum | reverse complement strand
TAACGCGCGCGCAGATCCGCATTGGTTTCGATTTTCGATTTGGTCCAAAATCGGGCAATGTCTGACGACCTTGGCGGGCGAGTTTCTCTCGTGCGAGTAAAGTGAAGGTCACATCCCTCAGCCACTGCTCAAATGATCATCTGCCTACCTCTCTCTGACTGCCTACAGACCATTCTGAGTCTATGTTTCGACTGCAGTGCCGCTGACAGCTTGGTCTGCCCTATGTAAGCTGCTTCTCACCGGCAACTTGGCTTGGATTGAGGAAAGGACGCCGAGACCTGCGCGCTTTGGCTGGCACTCTAAATTTAGAGTGTGAATCGACACGTCTGGCGCCCGTGCACGCCTCTTTTTTGCAGCTGCAGCAGAGCGAAACATTGCGGCTGCTGCACCGCCAAACCATGCCAATCTCGCATTCATTCGTGACGACCATCATCCATTCCTTTTTCGCACACATCCGCTCACCATGGCCTCTGCACAACCACAGACCGTGCCGTGCGCCTACAAGACTGGCCGCACGCTCGGACAGGGCACCTACGCCGTCGTCAAGGAGGCGGTGCACATCAAGACGGGCCAGTACTACGCATGCAAGGTCATCTCCAAGAAGCTCATGGAGGGGCGCGAGCACATGGTGCGCAACGAGATCCAGGCGCTCAAGCGCGTCTCGCAGGGCCATAGGTCCATTGTCACGCTCGTCGACTACTTTGAGACCATGAACAACCTCTACCTCGTCACCGATCTGTGTGTCGGCGGCGAGCTGTTCGACCGCATCTGCGAGCGCGGCAACTACTACGAGAAGGACGCAGCGCACATTGTGCGCACCATCACCGAGGCTGTCGTGTACCTGCACGACCAGGGCATCGTGCATCGCGATCTCAAGCCCGAGAATTTGTTGTTCAGGAACAAGACCGAACAGAGCGATCTGCTCATTGCCGACTTTGGCCTCTCGCGCGTCGTCGACGACGAAAAGATCACCGTGCTCTCCACCACCTGCGGCACACCCGGCTACATGGCCCCCGAGATCTTCAAAAAGACCGGCCACGGCAAACCCGTCGACATGTGGGCCATCGGCGTCATCACCTACTTCCTCCTCTGCGGATATACCCCCTTCGACCGCGACACCACCATGGAGGAGATGCAGGCCATCATCAACGCCGACTACCGCTTCGAACCCACCCAGTACTGGCAAGACGTCTCGGACCAAGCAAAGGACTTTATCAACCAGCTCCTCACCATCGACCCCGCCAAGCGCCTCACCGCCAAGCAGGCGCTACAGCACCCGTGGCTCCTCTCGGCCGCCCCCACCGCTTCCGGCCAAGTGGCGGATCCCAAGACCGAACAGAAGGACCTGCTGCCAGACATCAAATCCGCCTTCAACGCAAAGCGGACCTTCCGCAAGGCGGTCAACGGCATCCGCCTCATCAACCGCCTGCGCACCAACGAGCACGTACCCAACGAGGAGATCGACAAGTTGAGACAGACCATCAAGGAGGCAGAAGACGAGTCGAGCAATCTCGATCAGGTGCTCCCACCCTCCAACGACGCGCAACATAACTAAGTTACCTTTCCAAACGTTTTTGCCCTTTCCTTGTTCGAGATATTGATGCCATGGAAACTTTCCAACGCCCCCGCTCACATCGTGCGACGACAGCAAAAGATCGATTCAAAAGCAACAGCGTCCATGAGATTTAAAAAAAAAAAAAGTGATGCAGAATAGTGCGTGGAGTGCAAAGGAAAAACAAGTCTTGAATGGAAGATGCATGCGTTGTTGAACAAAAAGAAAGAAAAAAGTCGAGAAAGAAGGATGCGTGCTACTCTCAGTAGCCCATCCACCTGGTCCGCAAGCCCTCGAGCCATCGCCCGTATAGCAAGTCGGCAATGGGCGATCGAGGCGCCTCCTCGGCCTGCGCCGACGCCTGCAGCTTGGCCATCTGCGGGCCCGTCAGCCGCTGTCTAAATGTCGTCGACAGGTTGTCGCGCGCCTGCTCGTTGTCGTTCATGCTCAGCAGCAGATCTACGATCGTCGAGTAGGCAAGGCGCGAGTTGAGCAGGCTCAGATCCTCAAAGCCCTTGGAGATCATGTTGAGCGCCTCCACCTCGGCCGCGTCCGCGTCCTGCTCCTTGGCCCGATCCATGACGGGCAAGATGACATCGCGCACCAGGTTCTCGCCCGCCGTGGCGTGCGCGCGCGCGGTGCTGCTCGAACTCGCCAGCGCCGAGCGCGAGTGTCGCAGCTGTTTGCGCTGCGGCGACGATGCGTCGGCTTGGCCCGCTTTGTCCAGACCCGAGGGTGCAGAGTCGCTTCGTGAGCTGCCGATGTACTGCTGGCTGATGCGTGCCGATCCACCGACATCGAGGCGACGAACGGGTCGCAGCGTCTCCAGTCCATTGGCCACATCGGCCTCCTTGAGCACCGTGCCGTTGATGTCGTTGCGCTCGTTCCAGCTGCTTCGGCGTGTTCGCGCTTCGGTCGGGCGCGAAGTCGAGGCTGCAGAGGTGTTCCTGCTGTGACTCGGAGAGGCCTTGCCGTCGCGGGCGCATCGGATGTGAAGGGTGGCCGTGGAGCCGTCTTGCGCCGACGCCATGGTGGCGGCGGCAGTGGCAACGTCGACGCTGCTTTCGGCAAGACCGCTGGCGGAAGGAGGAACGAGACACGAAGTCGACGAGGCAGCTGCTGCGTTTCTGCCCAGACCACCTGCAACGTAACGGGCGGGAGCGTCCGAGGGCTGCATCCCACGGAACGAGGCAGCAAGCGCGTCGACGTGGATCGAGTCGCGAAGCTTTTCGGAAGGGGTCGTGGGACCTGATGCGGTTGAGGTGGCGGGCGTGCTCGAGGAACGGCTGAGCGCATCGCTGCTCGAGTAGGCCTCGGTAGAAAGGTCCGAAATGTCATCGCGGTCGCCCCCTCCAGATCGGACAGCGGCGGCATTGGCACGCAGAGTGCCGTTGCGTATGGGTGTGTGCATTGCGCTGTCGACAGCCTCCATGAGCTCGCCAGCGGGACGGCCACCTCGGACCGTATCGTAGCCGGCGCGTTGCTCACCCGTGGCAGGTGGACCGCGGCCAGTCTTGGCCCACACATCGATGCTGCTGGCGAGGCCGTCGTCATCTTGACCGGCATCCGCTTCACCGTAGACGGACATGCGCGAGCGCATCGTGTCAAACTGCCATTCGGACATGACGGTGCCGGCGCCGATGGTGGACTCGGCGTCGATGCCACGCAAATGGTCGCGGACGATGGCTCCACCCCTGGTAGCGCCTCGTGCCTTGTATTCTTGGTGCTTCTCGATGAGTTCGGTGAGGAGCACCGTCTTTTTGGCGTACTTGATGAAGCGATGCGAGAGGAGCTCCTTGGTGCTGGGACGGTGCTTGGGGTCCTTGATGAGACAGAGGTCGACAAAGTCTTTGAAAGCGGAGGAAAAGTTGCCGTCGAGCGTGGGGCTTTTGGCTTTGGGGATGAGGAAGAGGACGCGCATGGGATGGTACTCGGCGAGCGGTGGTTCGCCCTTGGCCATCTCGATGGCGGTGATGCCCAAGGACCAGATGTCGGCCTTGTAGTCGTAGCCGGCTTGACGGATGACCTCGGGCGCCATCCAGAAGGGCGTGCCGACAAACGTGTTGCGCCTGGATTTGTTGTTGGAGAGCTGTGCGGCGACACCAAAGTCGGCGAGCTTGACTTTGCCGCTGGCTGAGAGAAGAACGTTGGCGGCCTTGATGTCACGGTGGATCTTGCCCTCGTTGTGAAGGTATTCGAGACCGAGAAGCAGTTCGCGACAGATGATGGCGATGTGCGCCTCGGAAAAGGGACCGGCTTTCAAGAGATCGAGACACGAGCCACCTGCCAGATACTCCATGATGATCCAGAGCTTGTAGCCTTTCACGAAGCTGCCATAGTAGCGAGTGACCCACTCGCTGTCGCACTGGGCGAGATGGGCGATCTCCTGCTGGATCTCGCTGATGTCGTCGTCCGAGTCTTCGAGGTCGACCTGCTTGATGGCTACGATCTGGCGGGACTCCTTGTGCATGGCCTTGTAGACGGTGCCGAACGAGCCGGCGCCGATCTTTTCGAGGAGCTCATACTGTTCTGAAAGCTCCTTGCCGGATGCGATGGGCTTGGGTGGAGAACGAACGCGGCTGCTTGGACCTGCCAATGGAGCTGGTGCTGGTGCTGCTGAGGTTGAGGTTGACGCTGATGAGGAGGAGGAGGGTGATGGCGGTGGGAGGAGTGGAGATGCTGAGCTTTTACGTGTTGGTGTTGGTGGCGCTGGGCTCGATTCGCGCAGCGGCTTGCGCGACCCCAACAGCGGCGACCTCGAGGGCAGTGGAAGGTTGGGCATGGCTGAAGATGTGGCAGGGCTCTATAGCATGTCAACGCTGATGCTGGCCTTTTGTGTCGGAATGGATGAAGTGGCTCGGAACGTGGTTTCGATGGGCTAACTCGGATAGAAGCGTGCTGTAAGATTCGCGCACTTAGATGGTCGTTGAGGACGTCGTGATCGCGGTCGTGAGCAGGCGATGATGCGAGACGAAGCAAACCAAGACAAGAGATGGCGCGACGGATGGTGTCGGTAAAAGAGAAACGGGTCAAATGAAGGTGGAAGTGAAGTGGTGGGAAAGAGTCAAGAGCAGTCGATGCTAGGTTGGTGGAGAGGATTGGTCGGTGGCGTGTGAGCGTGTATATGGAAGAGAGGGGACGATGCGAAAAAGGGGGTCCGAAAAGGGTGGTGATGACGATGATGAAGGAGGAGAAGGAGTGGATTTGGAGAGAGAGAGAGAAAGCAGGAGAAGCGGGTCGAAAGCGCCTCATGTTGATGCGAGCATGACGCTCCAAGTACCAGCAAACCGCCAAATATCAGGGTTGAATATCGCAATTGCACAAGCGCCAAAGAACGCATTTCCAAATTCAATTGGGACGAAAGAAACGCAGCTCAGCCGCCGCTGCCTCGTCCTCTCGCATCTTTTGCGTCGTTGCGTCGTTGCGTCGTTGAATGCAGTTCTCCCACGTCTCAGGCCTGCAGAAAGGTGCATTTCTCGAAAATATTTAAAATGATATTCCAAAAAAAAAGGGGCGAATCGAGAGAGGCTGCCCAACTGAGTGCAAGGCAAAAAAAGCCCCTGTTGATGTTGTTTTTCGAATTTCTGCTCAGCCTCGCAGGCAGTCGCGGTAAAAATATAGAGCCCACGACAAGGTTCGCCTCACTTCTACACAAACCAACGCTTGATTTGGCAGGTTCGCTCCAAGCTGGCAGCCTCCTCCCGCCAGCCATACAGTTGGAAGGCCGGCGCTCACTCGCGACCTCTCATCTTGGCTTGTTGAGTATCGAGCCGAGTCAACGTTATTCCGTCGCTGTTTGCTTGCTGGTGCCTCGATGGAAGCCTGTCGTCAACGTGCAAGTGGCTTGCCATACGAGCGCCCCTGAGCCTCGGCGTATCTCGCTCTCGATCCGTGTGTGGGTGGGTGGGTCTTTTGTTTCTCGCCTCGCTGATCGTAACGAGTGGTTACAAATCGAATCTTGTTTATCCGAGATGATGGCCGACATTCTCCCACAGGGCCTGACCCGGTGCAGTAGCTCAAGGAGCTTGCTTGCAGCCCGCAAGTACACACCTCGCAAAGCGATCCGAGCGAGCCGCCTCGAAGCTCTTCGAGATGAAACATGATCGAGGCAGTCGGCGTAAGTACCTTGTTGCCCTACTTGGAATCCCGTCTCTACCGAACGTGGGAACAGCACCAAAAGCCTTCGAGGCTTGCACATGATCATGGGCTCAAACCATGCCGTGTGTGTGGGAACGAGGCTTCCAGAGCAGCATCGCAAGCGCACACACACACAGCTTATAGCGCCCGGCGGCTGTTCGAGACATGCTTCAGCCCGCCTACAGCCAGATAGGGGTAGCATGCAGCCGTAGCCTTGAAGTTTAGGCCAGACCAACGCAAACTCACTCAGTAGCAAGCCACATCTAGAGGCTCCTCGATTAGTTGCCTTGTACATGACCATGACGACAGCGGCGCCGAGACCACCTCGTACTGTAACTTAGTGCTGAACGCAGAGCCATGTCTCAGAGAAACCGCACAGGCAGCATATCGCCTTGTCGAGTTTCGCAGTCGTGACAAGTCTGACAGTCTCGGCTAGTCGGCCACGGTGCCCCTGAGGCAAAATAGCACAGCCTGGATTTGTTTTTGTCATGCAGACGACCCCTGACTCACGACTCGCTTTTTTGGCCCGATTCGCTCTCCCTGCTCGCGATCCTTTCTGCAGCGACGCTCATCATCGCAACGAAGGATCACCATGCTCGTCTCGATGCTCATCAAAGCGCCAAGGGTTTCTCAGCGCTACGTAGCAAGCATGACTGCAGATCGGGTAGATCGGTTAGATATGCAAGTGTCACAACGAGTCAGTGGTCCTTTCCAGCGTTGTTGCACCGAGTCTGTCGGGCTTGAGGCCATCTGTTCAGCGCCCATCACCGACTCAAGCAGCAAGCGATTGAGCGTCGCTTTGCAAAGGTCAGATGAACGGCCCGGTACGGTGCTGTCGGCAGATTCGCCGTGTTGGTGTGCTCACAGCAAACGTGTCCGCAAGCCTCGTCTTACCCGTAACAGCGAGCTTAGCGCGGCGAAGAGAAGCACTTGAACCGTCCCATCCAAACGCATGAACTCATGCTGGAGGACCCTGCATCCATCTTGTAGACCCCTGCATGCAGCTACAACACAGGAGCCGCACTGGTAGGTTGGCCATGGAGCGACCAAGGCTGAGCTTCAAACTGCAAGCGCAACCTCGTCAGAATACCGCCTTCTGGACGCGTCGAACAGCGCGGCTAAGCGCGGACAGCGTCTGCGCCAGTGACACACAGGATGTCACATCACCCAGCGGAGACGCAAACCAACTTGACCGGCCGATGGATGGATTGACGGCGCATAATCCATGCACACCGCATAAGAGCTGTATTTAGGGCTTGCGTCAGCATCGCCGTCGGACCTGGAAATGGTGAGAGGATCGACGCTGCGTTCGACAAGCATCTCTGGCTCCGCTGTCGGGCGGTTCAGGGTCCCGCTCGTGGCACCGCAACACGGCTTTTGATGTCGCCGTGACTCGAAGCTCAAACGGCTTTTGCTTTTCGAGCCGCATCCAGGACGTGGCTCAGCTCTTCCTGTGCCAAGCCCGTCAAGACGGTGCAGCAGGCGGCAATCCGGTCGCAGACGCAGAAGGGATCGACGGTAGAACGTCTTGTGAAAGGGTGTCAAACATCGTGCCCGCTTCCCGATTCGCCGTCTCCGCCACGAGACGTCGGTGGGCCAATTTGTCCGGTCTGCTCTGACTGCCTCTTTGCTCGCCGCTACGCTAGATACAGACCAGAAGGCGATGATCTAATGCGCCATCAAGGGTCCACATCGTTCCTCGGTAATGGCACATGTGATGCATGTCTGAGCCGTGGCAGCCACTGTCCTTCGCTTCCGGAAGCCGTCTGATTGCTTCATGTGTTCCTGACAGGCGCAAAGGGTCCTGTTCACTCGGCATGTCTCGACGAACCATACCACAAAGTGAGCAAACGCACGCTGCTCCTGGATCATGTTTTCCACGTCCTTGTCTCTTTCGCTGTATACCCGCTGAATGACTGAGAGCTCAGTCCTGGCGCTAGTTTGCCTCTTGTTCAGGATGAGCGAGCCGCCGTCGATGACGACTTTGTCAGAAGAACACTTTTCTTCTCGTGTTTTTGTCGCCCCAATTTTCGTTGGATTTTTCGAGATTATTTTTGTGCATCGAAAATGTGTCTGCAGAATTGGACCCTGAAAAGTCGTGTCAAGACCTCATCGCTGCTTCTCATCCATCGACCACTCGATGGCCCGAGCGTCGATTCCCTCTCTCACCAACCGCATCCGCTTCGATATCTCATCCGCATCCGCCATGCACACAGTGCTTTGGCAGTGCTAGATTCGACATGCCAGCCGCATCTAGCAAAAGAACCACGCCCGCGCGCAAGAAGCCTAAACTGGCCGAGGCGGACGTCGAGGCTTCGACCCCAGACGCTCTCGTGACGCCGACTGCGCCGGTAGAAGCGGTCCAAGATGATGGAGGTGACGACCGGGAGCCGTCTACGCCGAGCAAAGGCAAAGTGACGCCATCCCGATCCAAAGGCAAGCAGGCTGCGGCAGCCACTCCGCGTAAGAAGAGCAATCTGTCCGCCGAGCACGCCGTGGATTCTCCATCCGAGCCAGGAACTCCAGCGCTCGAGACACCGGCAAGGACAACACCACTGCGGACACCACGAAGCGCAAAGGGCAAGGCGAAAGCTAAGAACGACGACGACGACGACGACGACGACGACGACTACGACGACGATGACGACGCCGAGGAGCTCTATTGGGGCAAGAACACCGATCTCGAGATCTTCACCCAAGAAGGTCCGCTCAGCACGCTGAATCGCATGCAGCTCAAGACCCAAAAGCCCAGATCGCTCCGTCCGCTCTGGTTGCAGGGAGTCTACCACCCGCCTTTCTTCGGCATACCTCCTGCCAGCCTCGCATCATACGTAGCAAATGAGGATGCCGCTTCACAGCCAGCAGAGGTCTCGGCGGGCAAGGCGTTGCCATGGCCCAGCGACGGATTTGCCAAGACAAGCCTCGATTCTAGCGTCTATCCCTCCATCAAAAAGGATCTGATGAGCTTCTGGTACGGTCAGGTCGGCTACGTCCCGAACGAAGGCATCTACGACTGGGCCTGGTTCCCTGGTAAGCCCGTCGGGTGGGCGCAAAGTATCGAGAGATCCAAATGGGCTCAAGAAGCGAGAAAACCGGGAGCTGCAACCGAAGTGCTCGCGCAAGGCCAACAACCAGGATGGCCGTTCATCCAGCCATGGCTCGACGCGCAGCTCCAAAACGTGGCCATTCTCTCGAGCAAAGAAGCGCAGCCATTCTTGCACGATACCACCACTCCACAGCGAAGCGCACTCCACCACCCGACCGCCGTCATGAAGCTCACCGTGCCCGAACTCAACATGCGCAGCCGACTCAAGAAGAGCGTCGTCAGCGAGACGCCCAAGTCGCTCAAGAAGGCGGCGGCGCGCGCCAAGTCCGGCATCGATGCGGATCTCGGTGCCGAGGACGACGACGACGATGCGGCCGCAGCAGCAGCCGACGAGGACGAAGACACCATCGCAGCGCTCGACGCCAACCAGGAGCCGATCGATGTCAACGACCCCAAATTTGCCAACATCCCAAATCTCGGGTTCGAAGAGAAAGGCCCGATCTGCGGCGACGTGCTGCACATATCCGTCGGACCGCCGGATCAAGAGGTACCTGTGCAGATTGCCAAGGGAACGTCAAGGCGGCTCGACAGTCTCGGCGTTGTCCCCGACGAGGGCCACCTGCTGAATGCAGGCGGTCATGTGTACGCTCTCGACTGGGTGCCCGTCCCCGTGCATCTCAATACGGGCAAAGAGTACTTTGTCGTGTCTGCCGCGGCATCCAAGGCGCCGTTGACCATGATCGGGCAGAAGCAGGCACGGCCGGTGGCCGCGAGTCTGCAGATCTGGAGCGTGGCTCCCGATTCAGCTGCAGCCGACGGCAAGAAGAGCAAGGGCGAGGCGCGGCTCGAGATGGTGCTGTGCCACGAGGCGGGTGCGGCGTTCAAGCTTGCTTGGTGTCCTATTGGGCACGACTTTGCTGTTGCGGAGGTGGACGGGAAGAAAGGCGGAAGTCCAAGACGTCTCGGTTTGCTGGCCGGCTGCTTTGCCGACGGCAGCCTGAGCGTGTTCTCCGTCCTGCATCCCGATAGCGTGCGAAGCAAGCAGAGCAAAAAGACGGGCGAAGGGGCGCTGCACATCCGCCTCGACCCCATCCTGCGGCTCGAACATCCGCAGCAAGCCGCCACGAGCCTCGCGTGGGCGGGCGGCGAGCTGCTCGCCTTCGGCGGCTCGCACGGCTGGATCGGCGTCTGGAACATCGGCCGCATCCTCCGCTCTCCGCACACCCACCCCCTCCCTCCACCGGACTACATCGTCCGCGCGCACCGCTCAGCAATCACCGACCTCACG
>LT795071.1:276002-290522 GCA_900162835.1 Sporisorium reilianum f. sp. reilianum | reverse complement strand
CGCGCCGTGCACTACGCCGTGGCGTTCGCGCCGTTCTCGGGCGGCTCGCTGGTGCACGAAAACGCCGACGGCTCCGTGACGCACTACTCGGTGCGTGCCGAGGAGATGCTGCGCTCGCGGCTGCTCTCGCACACGCCGGCGCGTGTGCTGGCGCTCAGCGCGTCCGGGTTCCATCCGATCGTCGCGATGGGTACCGCGCATGGGGAGCTCAAGCTTGCGAACGTGCTGCGTACGCTGAGGCGGTGCCAGAGGACGCATGTGGCCGTGTACCAGCAGGTGGTGGACCGGTCGACGGGCGTGTTGGTGGTGCGGCACCATGTGCTGCCCGAGAGTGCGACGCTGGCGGAGAACAAGGCGTGGCATTTGGGGCAGTGGCATTCGTGTCTGGCGGTGACGGCGGTGCGGTGGAATCCGAATTTGGGAAGGGGGCGGCTGGTGCTGAGCGGCACGAGTAGTGGCATGGTCAAGGTGGATCTGGTCAGGCCGCCGTATGAAGAGACGTAGGGACAGTTTTGTATTGCGCACGCAGAGCAGTTGCAACAAGTCTCAGAGATCGCTGAGCGAAGAGGCTTCGACAGCAGACCGGCGACACGGCGCCAAGTAGTGGATGAGCTTGGCCAACTTGAACTTCCTCTTCCTCCTCTCCTCTCCTTTCACCTCAGCACACACATCTCTCCCCTTTTCGCCATCTTTCCCCACCCCTTCCCTTCCACCACCCCTTTGCACCTCTCCCCGCGCCACCGCCATCGGCGCATCCAACAACATCGCGGTCAGCTCCACAGGCAGCCCCGTCTTCCCCCTCACACTCGAGCGCCTCCCTAAAAACGACATGGAGCGTCTCTCCCTCACCGGGCTGTGCGCAAACGTCGACGAGCACGGCGTGGCCGGGTTGAACGCGAGCCCCTTGCCGAGCCTTTGGATGGTGATGGCTGGCGACGCGGCGGCTTCTGGTTTCGACAGAGTGCGAGGGGTGCGGAGCGGTGTTGATGTGATTTTGCGGGGGCGAGAGTGGGAGTGCGGGTCGGGGCGGAAGGGCGGGCCGCAGGTGCGACGTGCGTGCTCGAGGGCTTTTTGGTCGCGCAGGAGGATGGATGTGCGTGCGCGTTGGGCGAGGTCTTCCTTGGTTTGGGCGTGGCGGGGTCGGGGGTTGCTGGGGCGAGGGGCGGCGGTGAGGGTCTGTTCTGCGGCGTGCCTGTGTACGTGTTTGGCGCGGTTGGCGGCGTGTGGTTTGGGCAGCGACCGCGTTCGTGGGCGGAGCGGCGTCGTCCAGCGCTCTTGCTCGCGCTCCTCCGCGCCGCCGAGCAGCCACTCGCGCTCGCCCTCCCACGCGTTTCCCCATCCCCACTCTCGCTGCTCCTCCCGCAGCGCGGGCTTCTCAGCCACATGCCCCGCACGCTGCACCGCAGCCATGGGGATCACCATCCCCCGCGTCGGCCTCGTCCAGCGGCTCTCGCCCGTGCGCGTGTGATAATAATATTCGCGCCCCGCCTCGTCCACCAGCTCCCACCACTCGCCGTCCGCACTCGGTGGCAGCACCATCGTGCCCGCGGGCAACACCCACCGGCACTCGCCCGTCGTCGGGTTGGCGAAAAACGTATTGGCCGGCGCAAACGGGTCCGTGACGACGCACCAGAAGTTGGCGCCCCACTCGGTCGTCGCTCCAGCGACCACGCTCGCAGCGATGTGCTTCGGCATCGTGTCGTACGCATTGGCAGATGGAGCGCGGCGCCGCGCAGCTCGGGTTGTGGATGCGGCGGGCGAGGATTTGCGCGTTCGAGCCAGTCGACGAGAAGGCGGAGGTATTGTAGAGGTGTGCGAGGTCGGGTGCGAGCTTGTGCTCGAAGCGGAGGAGGCGGTCGAGTTGTCTTCGTCCGCCGTGGTGGAGGCTGTGAGTGTCCGCATGGCTTGCTTACGCTGTCGTGCGGGAACGGACGCGTGTGGCGGTGGGTCGTCGATGCTGGCGAAGGAGAGCATGGTCAGGGGGCGCGATGGCGGAGATGTGTGCGCGTCGAAAGTGCGAGATGTTACGCTTGGAGACGGCACCTGCTCTGCATCTAAATCTCTGTCCACTAGCAATCCTCCGTCACCCACTTCTTCCGCCACTGCTTGCACACCGCTCGCCGGCTGAGCGCGGTCGAGCTCGACACGTTCCACCGTGCGCTCTACACGCGTCGACACGGTACACACCCTTCTCCCCACCACTCCCTCGTCCTCGTCCTCACGCTCTTCTGGCACCAACTCCTCAAACGTCGCCTCCTCGCTCCTCCTCATCCACAGCGTCGACGCACAGCCCGATCCGCACGCACTTGCCCCGAACGACGAAGTGACCGTGTGGAAGCTGACGCTCGACCCGATCGACGAGCTCGCGGCGTGTGTTTTGTCCGTTTGCGCCGCGGTTGGTGGTGTTGGCGCTGGAGTGTCGCGGTGTATCATGCTGAGGTCGAGAATGTAGGTAGTGGTGGTCGATGGCGGAGTTACATGAGCGAGAATGGCTATATGCAGTACAGCATCAGTGATGCAGAGTCTAGAGTCGAGTTGGAGATCGACGTCAGTCCAACGAGAGAAGGAGAAAGGGTAAGAGAGTCAAAGGGACTCTCACAACCGTTCGATGCATGTCAAAACATCGCTCGGAAAGCGTTGAACGGAGGAGGACCCACCTCTGCCATCCATCGGCATTTTGTTGGTGCCCAAGCCGCTGCAACCCACCTTTGCAGCTCCTCGTGCTCACGCCTTCAGCCACCAGAGCCTTCTGAATCGCTCCCCATCCCTGACTAAACAGCCTCGAGCCCGACGCCATCACTGGAGCTGGGACGACTCACCTGAGATCAAGCCGTTCAGCCATTGTCCTGCACCGTCCGTTACAGTAGCTGGCTTGGGCGTAGAAAGGAAGCCTTCTCTTGACCCTGTGTGCGTAGCCGAAGTGCGCAACAGCTGCGACGTTAGTTTCGCCCACAACGCTGCATCGCAACCCAGACAACGGCGTGTCACACCAAGCACGTCCAGCTCGACAAGGCGTGCAGTAACTTACGTGACGTGCGAGTCTGCGCCCTCGTGCTCCCGCCCGACACCCCTGTCTACTCGCCGCTCGCATGAATCCACCCAACTTAGCACCAACTAGCCGCCCTGAACCAACCCAAAGAAGACCAAAGCATCGCCTCTCTTCCCATGCACACGCAAACAACAGGGGGCCTCCCACAGACGCGAACGCCATATGCAGACCCTGCATCTACCCGCATCCCTCCCACCCACCACTCACTTGCAACACAACCATTTGCGATTCCCACATCCCGCACACACGCACACAAGTCACTTTCGAAGAACAGAAACAAACAAACAAAACAACAACGGGGAATAAAATTGTAAAGACGAGGCCATGGATGGATAATGGTACACAGTTGACGAGCGAGCGAGCGATTCATGATTCGTTAGTTGGGTCCGAGGAGTGGAAAGCAGATGCGAGTGTGCTTTGATGTTGACGGAGAAGAAAATACAATGCTAGTGATTCGATGCAAGCAACACAGCTTCTTCAGGCTTGCTGCTGCTGTTGCTGTTGCGACTGCTGCATCAGGTACTGCGGCAAGTAGGCAGAGTGGCCGTTGAGGTGCGCATGTTGCTGCGGTTGCTGCTGTTGCTGCTGTTGGTGGTGGTGCGCATCTTCGCTGGCGGACGCCGCGAGCGTAGCTGCAATGTGGTCCAACAGAGCCTGGATCTCTGCCGGCGCGCGAGGGATGCGGTGGCGCTGCGTTTTCATCAGCTCGATGAACGTCACCACCAGTCCCCATGGATGAGGTCGGTGGATGACGAGTCGTTCGAGCAGAACGCGCACAATCTGCTCGCGCACCAGATCGTCTTCGCTCTCGGCGAACAGCTGGATCAACGCTCCAGAGAAAAAGGCCGTGTGGCTCGATGGGAATCGCAGCTGGTTGGCCGCTGCCGTGAGCACCAAGAACCTCGCTTCGGGCTCCGACTCGGCCACCAGCCAGCGAAGGATGGCAGCGCCGCTCTCCTCGGTGCCGGCGGCATTCTCGCCGTTGCGACGCGCATCGATCGAGCGCACACCGACGTAGAGCACGATCGAGTTGATCAGGCCCACATTGATGCCGCTTTCCGACAGCAAGGCGGCGTGACCGGCACTCGTCGCCTCGTCCTTGCTCGCGCCGTTGCCGATGGCCACCGTGGCGCGCGTAGCATGCCTGAGCAGACCCTTGAGCTGTTCCGACACGTCACCGCCTCGTGCTTGGTCGAAGTGCGCATCGAGTGCGACGCGCAGTCCTTCGACCTGGTTGAGCGCGGCGACATAGTCGGAAGCAATGTGCGGCGCTTGGCCCATCTCAGGCAGCAGGCCGATCTGCAAGTTGGAGCTGAACGGATCCGGCAGGCGAAGGTTGCGCGGGAAGGCGCTGAGGATCAGGTTGCGCAGCTGGATGCACGACGCAGGCACCAAGTCGCACAGGCTCTGGTGGTAGTCGCACAGGAACTCGGGGAAGTCGTGCAGCAGGATCAGCAGGATGCGCAGCGTGCCACGGTACAGCTGGCGCGACGTGTCTTGCAGCTCGGCGTTGCGCATCAACGGCGACATGAAGCGCAACAGCGATGCGAAGAGGCGGTGGAACGCGCCCCATCCTTCGCGCTGGTTGGCTTCGAGCAGCTTGGGCATGAACAGGCGGTGCGACATGAGTGACATCCACGAGAACGTAAAGCTGGGGAAGAACGAAGGCTGCAGCGTGTTGAGCGTGTTGCTGATGGCCAGCAGCGACTGCGTGTAGGCAGGACCCAGGCTCGATTCGGTAGCGTGCAGGTCGTGCAGCAAGCTCGAGAACAGTCGGAAGAAGGGCTTCTGCTGGAAGTGGAGTCCGAGCTCCTCGTGCGACTGGGCGAGCACCAGCACCACGATCGAGAGGATCTTGGTGAGGTAGTGCACCTTGGCCTGTTCGTTGTTGGCGCCGGTGGGATCGGCGTGATACTTGATCATCAGCACGATCAAGCGCGAAAAGGCGTCGATGGGCGAAAAGATGCCCGTGGCAGGCGAACCGCCCACCGCCTTCTGCTTGATGTAGCTGTCGACGCTGACCTCGGTGCAGACGCGGAAGAACATGGACGAGATGACCTCGCCCTTGAGGATGCCTTGCGTCTGCAGCTGCGTGACGTAGTCGATGAACGACTTTTCCGGGTTGGGCGAGTGCTGGAACAGACGCGCCCATTCGGCAAAGCAGTAGGCGAGCTGCTCGCGCAGCGCCGTGTTGCCGACGTCGACCTTGCTCTTGAGCAGTCCGCTCTCGAGATCGTGCAGGAAGCGCTTGGATGCGTCGGTGCCCTTGCCTCGCTGCTCAGCGCGCTGCAGCGCCTCAATGGTGTTGGTGAGCTGCTGGCGAGTGGCGCTGGCGGGTTCCTGGAGGCACTCGAGGGCAAGCTGAGCGGAGAAGTCGATGACGCTGGCACGCAGGTCGCGCAGGATGAGCTTGGCCAGCTGCACATCGAGCTCGGCGATGTTGACCAAGCCAGCACGCACCAGCGATACGGTGACGGGCACGTTGAACTTGCGTTCGTCTTCGGCATAGATGAGCCAAGCCGTCACCTCGCGGGCTGCCTTGAGCGAGATCTCGCACAGTCGGTCGAGCAGGACAACGTAGACCTCGCGGCCAAGCTTGGACTCGATCTTGAACAGCAGCTGCACCACCTTCTGCGAGAAGGCAAGCGCCGTCTCGTCGCGGCTGGCAGATTGCGCAGCGACCATGGGGATAAGACGAAGTGCGTGTCGAATCTCGTGATCCTGCGGCAATTCGCTGAGACCCGCATCTTGGTCGGCGGCTTCGAGCATTCGCTCCAGCTCGGCCATGCCCTGCGAGAACTTCTCAAGCGACTGCTGAGCGCTCAGCGTACCGCCAGCGGCCATGGGAAGCAAGCCAGCGGGAACGTTAGCCTGAGCGCCTGCCTCCTGAAGCGCAGCTGCATCCACCGCTCCGGCACCGACAGCGCCGGCAGCAGCAGCGGCGGCGGCCGCATTCTCGGGGTATCCAGCCTCGGAGGGACCAGAGACGGACGACGCATGGACGGAAGCGGGCGTGCCACGGTCGCCGTCGATGCCAGGAGACAAGCGGCGGCTGAATCCATCGTAGACACGCAGCTGAGCCGGGACAAGACCGTCGGGTCGCAGACGCAGCATGTCTGGCAACGTGGCGGCGTACTGCGAGGCGGCGAGGGCGGCGGTGTCCCAGTAGTAGCCGCGTCCACGCGTGCGGTGCTCGCGGCGGCTCGAGTAGGCGTTGGTGAGCCCCTCGTCGACCTCGGGCACCGCCTTGTCCATGGCAGCCTTCTCGATGACGGAGCAGGCGAGGTCGAGGTTCTCCTGCATGATCACCATGATGGCCTGCTCGGGCACGTTCTGCTCGGTGAAGCCGTTGCCGAGGAGCAGGGTGCGCGCGTTGGCAATCATGCTGAGGCGCAACGGCTCCTTGCAAGTGACGAGCGCCAGGCTGCCGGCGAGGTTCTGCGCCATCTGGTGAGCCGAGGTGCGCATCTTTTCCTCGTCTCCCTCCATGGCAAAGTCCTTGGTGACCAGCTCGCGGGTCGAGATGGATGCGATTGTGACGGATCGCTCGACGACGGGAGCGATGATTTCGCGGATGGCGCGGTCGATGGCGACGTAGATGAGGCGCTTGAGTTGTGCGTTGCTGCTGAACATGGTGAGCTGCGGGTTGATCACCACGTACTGGGGCAGGCTCTGGAGCATCGACACGAGCGCTTCGGTGTAGGCAGCAGCAGCGGCGGCCGACTGGCCAGGTTGAGCACCCGAGCCGGCGGCAGCCACAGCGGCAGCGGCGGCGCTGGCCTTCTGCGATGGAGGCGCCATGCGGCCAGCGGCTGCTGCGCCGTATCCACCAGCAAGCGAGAGACGCTCGAGGTCCTGTGCGATGCCGGTAGCGGGCTGCTGCGAGAGCTGCTGCTGGTGTTGACGCTGCTGCTGCAGTTGCATCTGTGCTGCGGCCTGCTGCTGCTGCTGCTGGCTGAGATGCTGAAGGTGACCCGACGCCTGCTGCTGTTGCTGCTGCTGCTGCTGCTGCTGTTGTTGCTGCTGTTGCTGTTGCTGCTGTTGCTGTTGCTGCTGTTGCTGGAGCAGCTCGGCAGACGGGCGGTTGCGGAGGATGGTGGTGG
Source organism: Sporisorium reilianum f. sp. reilianum (assembly GCA_900162835.1). Classification (NCBI taxonomy): domain Eukaryota; kingdom Fungi; phylum Basidiomycota; class Ustilaginomycetes; order Ustilaginales; family Ustilaginaceae; genus Sporisorium; species Sporisorium reilianum. The sequence goes on along the minus strand of LT795071.1, from coordinate 283,370 downwards.
GCGGCACATCCTTGAGCTCGACACTGAGGCCCTTGAAGAGCACCTCGATCTCGAACTTGAGGTTGAGCTTGAGCTCTGCAAACTGGTAGAGCTCGACCATGAGACGCAACACAGCCATCAACCACGGGTTGGGCGGCTTGAAGACGTTTGACTTGGCGCACTGCTCGACGATCTTGCACACAAAGGGGATGGCGACGATGAGGCGGTTGCTGTCGTAGCCCTGGATGAGGAGCTCCTTGAAGGCGATGTTGCGGTGACGGATGGGCTTGTCGCGGGCCAGCGTGAGGCTGCCGAGCCAGGAGCCCAGGTTCTTGAGCAGGTTGCGCTCCTGCGTCGACTGGACCGTCTTGTCGCTGTTGAGGAGCATCTGACACTTGGCGAGCGTCTCGTGGAGGATGTAGGCGAAGAGGCCCTTGGCTTCGAGGCCGTCGAGGAACTGGGCGTAGAGGCCGTGGTTGTTGGGCTCGATGCTGATGCGCTGCAGAACGAGGTAGTTGGAGAACCAGCGGTAGGTGTCGGCGGTGATGAGCCTCTTGGCATCGCCCAGCTTGGACTCGAGGTTGGTGGGCGAGAGGTTGTTGACGAGGAAGAGCACCTTGTCCGTCACCTCCTCGCTGGGGTCGCGCTGGTCGCCGTCCTGAGGCAGAGGGTCGGCGCGGATGGCAGGGAAGGGCGCCTTCTTGTCCTCGAGCGACTGGCCTCCGGGCATGCCGACATCAGCGCCCGGCAGTTGACCAGCGAGAGCCATCTTGACGAGGCGGATGATGTTGGGGTACGACTGCTGGAGATGCGGCATGGAGAGGAGCGCCTGGCAGAGCTGGGGCCATTCGGGCAGGCGGTTCTGGAAGCGCAAGAGGGCCTGCAGACCAAACTTGAACATGCTCGAGTCCGGAGGGTTGCGGAGCGCGTCGAGCACGTAGCGGATGGCGATGCCGAGCGGGATGTAGTCGATGAGCTGGTACTGGATGAGCGAACCAAACACGACGGCGGTCATCTCGAGCTCGGCGGCGGGGTAGTACATCTCGAACCAGCGGTACTCGTCAAAGAGGGTGTGCACCATGCAGGCAAAGATCTGGTGGTCGCGCACATTCTCGGAAGCGCGGGTGCGCTGGAGGAGCAGCACGATGTCCTCGATGCTGATCTTGCCCTCGTACATCTGACGGTACCACGAGTCGGCCTCTTCGTGGATGTCCTGCGAAAACGTGACGACCTGGAGGCCGGGCTCCTGGCCCTCTGCACCGGGCGCGAGGTTCATGAGGCGGGGATGAAGCTGAAGGCAGACGTTGCGGACTCCTTTGAAGAAGTCGATCTCTTCGGCACTCATGCTTTCGCCGTTGGAGCGCAACGCCTTGAGGAAGCTGGCGACGTTCTGCACAGTGAGCGGCACGAAGCTCTGGTCGGCCTGCGGATCGGGCTTGGCGAGGTCGTCCTTGGCCTTGATGTCGAGGAACTCGAGCACGGCGCGGATAAAGTCGCTGCCGTGGCGGTTGATGTTGTCCTGGAGCCAAGCATCGAGGTCGATGGCTTCGCGTCGGGAGGCGAGCGCGGCCACGTCGAGAGCAAATGCAAAAGGACGGGCCTCGACGAGGTCGTCGACAATGCCGAGGCTCTGAGCCACGTCGACGATGCGGGTGAGGTTGAGCTGGTTCTCGAGGTAAAAGTTGCGGAAGGCGTTGAGCAGGTACTCGCGCTGCGTGTTCATGATGCGGTGGAAGACAAGGAGGCTGCTGTTGTGCGGCGTCATGAACATGGTGAGCAGCTGCGAGGCGAGTTCGGCGTGGATGGCGTTCCAGGGCTGCGGGATCTGAACGAGGCCGAGCAGGATGAGCTCGGGACACGCCTTGATGGCGTGCTCGAGCACCTCCTGGACCGCCGAGCGAACATTCTGATCGTCCGAGGCCGAGATCTCGATGAGCGTCTCGACGAGGTCGAGCGAGTTGTATGCGCTGGCGAGGAGCGGCTTGGCGGCGGACTGGATGGTGTTGGGCGCGTCGGCGAGCTGCTCTGCGGTGAAGATGCGTCGACCGGGCAGCGATGCAAAGCTGAAGTTGTCCGAGCCGAGGGCGAGCAGGCCGTGGAAGATCTGGAGCTGACGAAGACGGTGCATCCACGGGCCCCACAGACCCGAGACGGCGGCGATCTGGGCTTGGCCCTGCACGGGAGCGCTGAGAAGGATGTCGGCCATGCCGGCCATGTGCCCGTGGAAGGCCGGGTTGAAGCCGTCGAGCTCATCGAGACCGCGAATGACGCGAGGCCAGGAGAGTTGCGACTTGAGGGCGGCGAGCGCGCGGACGAGGTTGGCAAAGTGGGTGACGCGGTCGCTTTCGAAGATGGCGGGGTCGACCGAGAGGAGGATGGCGAGGATCTCGGAGACGATGCGCTCGTCTGGCGGGTTGGCGTCCGTCAAGCCGAAACGCTGCAGGACGGCGCGGGCCGTGTCGACGGTGGGGAGGCTCCTGACGCCGAGCTCGATGAGCAGATCGGCGACATTCTTCTCCTGCTTGATCTTGAGCTTGGGGAGGGCGTGTCGAACGGCATCGGCGGTGGCATCGGGGCCTACCTTGTCTGCAATGGCATTGAAGAGTTTCTGGCGCTGTGCTGGATGGAGGACTGGGGTGGTGGGCAGGGCGTCGGAGAGGAGCGTCTCGAGGAGGAGGGCGTGCTGGTCAAGGCTGACGACAGGCTTGGGGCCATCGCGCTGGAGAGCCTCGAGGACGGATTTGACAATGCCTTGGCTGGCAGCTAGGTTGGTGTTGCTATTGGCATCGGCGCCTCCTCCATTGGGAGGAGCGGAGCCATTGAACATGATGGCCGCGTCGGCACACGGCCCGCTCGTTTCAGCGCTGTCAGAAGCGGTGAAAGCAAGGGCGAGTGGGGGGGAAGGCGTCGTCGGCAGTGAACGGCTTGCAGCGAAGGGTGATTCTGCTGAAGATTGCGACTCGAGCTTGCGATACCAGGTCAAGCGAGAGGCGTTGGGGTATGATGCAGAGCTGAAACGAACTCGAGTTGCCGTTTGTCAAGAGATGGTTGAATTTGCTGCGTCACGACTCGACTCGCTGACGCGCTTCGCTGGAAAGCCTACGTGTAAGACGAAGGAGGTTGATCCTTTGGTGTCCTTTGCGTAGCAGCAGGTGTGCAGAGCTCGAATCGATGCTGATGCTGCCAGAATTAAGTGATGTGAGCCTGTTCGCAGTTCGACGTGTCCAGACCGGTGCTGGGCAGATGTGTACAGGCGAGCAACAAGATCAAAGAGCTGAGCTCGATCACGGCTGCAGTGTCGACAGACTGTCGGGACTGGATTGCAAAACGTGAGGATGGCGTGGCAAGGCTTCCGTTGGGTGGTTGAGTCGATGGCTTGCAAGCGGTGAGCCCAAAGAAGGTTCCAAAAGAGAACGAATCTGTGCCGTAGACAAGCGCGTCTTGTTGAAGCCTGCTAGCTAGACGCCCCAGCTACTAGATGGTAGAGACAATAAAGTAGAAGGAGGAGGGGGAGGAGGAGGGAGGGGAAGGGCGAGAGGTGGTCAAAGTGTTGGTTGCGATGGTAGAAAAGGAAGCAAGTCGAGATGGAGCAACAGATGCGAAAAAGAAGCCGCTCCAGAGTTGGTTGGTCTTTGCGATTTGCTCTTTTGACTCGCTGCTCTCTCGTGGCTCGGACTGTGTGTGTGTGTGTGTGTGTGTGTGAGAGAGAGAGAGAGCAGGCTGCCCTGATTTTGGTGCTCAGCAGACAGCAGTCAGCTCTTGCTCTTGCTCTCGCTCTTGCTCTTCCGCCTGCTGCCCGATTATTGGCTGGCTGAATGCTTTCGGTGCGGAAGGCGAGCTCTGTTTTGTATTCGATCAGAGTCTCGAAAAAGAACTACAAATTGGGCCCTTTGAAAGTGTGCCGCAACCAAAATCAATTCAAAAAATCGCAGTTCAAGATCACAGACAGCGCCGCTGCCAGCCAAATTTGTGATCGAGGTGGACATTGTTAGGCCGTCTTTTGGACGAGAGAGTAGGAATGCTGCAAAAAGCGAGAGCGAGGTGGACCCTCTCATTTTGACGCGAGTCAAAGACGGATGCAGCAGCAGCGTCTCGGCAGTGCGTGCCGGTGTTGCTTGTCCAAGTCTGCAGCTTGGCCTCGCCGGTCCTTCCTACTTTTGTCCTCTCCCCTTCACCATTCCCTCGTGCGACTCGACCGTCGCTTTGTCTGGAACACCTACATCATGTTGTGATCAACCGCCCACTTCGACGCCCGGCTTCGGATAGACCATAGACCCTTTTTTTGGCTCGCTTGCAAGCATGTGGATCACAATCTCGACGCTCTTTCTTCTCTGGCTCGGTGCGACTCGCGCCGCCGTCGACTTTGCAGCTTCAGGGTACGCCTCGCTGACCCACTACGACTTGCCGCTCAACTACGTCGCTTCGTGTGGCTGCGTCGGCCGCTCGACCTTCTACCCCACCGCCGCGCTCAACCGATACGCCTATGGCTCCAACACGTCGTTCGGCCCCGCCTGCGGCACCTGCTTCGAGATCCGGCTCGTCTCCACGCCCCTCGCACCTCCACCGCCTGCACCCGGCTCGAACGGCGCTTGGGGCGACGGCATCTACTACAACGCCTCCCAGGTCGCGTCCGGCTCGACGCCCAACTTGGTGGTCAAGATCATCGACCTGTGTCCCGGTGCCGGCGGACCGTGGTGCAACGCTACCCGCCTCGACAACGGCACGGTGCAAGGAAACAGTCTTGGGTTTGACGTGCACTTCGATCTAGCCTGGCCGTCCAAGGCGATCTCGTCCCGTTTCTTCCCCGGCACCCACGACTACGGTGCTTGGAACGTCAGCTACAAGGCCGTCTCGTGTGCGATGTGGGCAGGATGGAAGGACCAGGCGGCTCTCGGATCCGACTGGGCTCAAGAGAGTTCAGCGTGCTGCCCCAACAACCCACCACCCAGCGGCAACGATGCCAGCTGTCCAGCCTACTACGACACGCTCGGCGCTCAAGGCGCTGTTCCGCCAAATACCAGCAACATCTTGTCCAAGGGCAAAGGCTCCTCCAACGCTGCTAGCTCTCTGCTTCAAATAGATACCACCGCACACGCTGCCATTTTGCTGCTGAGCGTGTTGACGACCGTACTGGCTCTGTCACTCGCAACCGCTACCGTCCTTTAGTAGAGAATTATACCCGTAGAGCGATTCTGTATCCATGCCTGTCGTTTATCTGCTACATCTTCGAAAGCCAGTAAAATCAATGTTCCACCAAACAGTCTTGGTCTGGCACCACATCTAGCTGCTTGGGCTGCTCGTCGGTTGATGTCCGTCGGCGTGCGTATCAGCTCCCTGACTCGACTCGTCGTCGATCCACTCGTACAGCAAGACAGCATCGGCCATCTTGCGCCCCCAAGGGTCGTTGAGCCATCGCTCGACCGCATGCGAGCCGGTGGATGTGGGTTCCAAGGACTCGGATTGTTTCTGCTCTGATCCTTGCTGTGCGGAGTCGAGACCACTCGGTGCTGATGGTTGCGAGGGATGTTCGTAGCCGAGCCATATGCCCGAGTCGAGAGGCTTGCTTGCTATGATGTAGGGCAGCAGTGTCGAGGTCTCGTTCGCAGCGCCACTCTGCTCAGAGAGAAGCTGGACGACTCGTTCGGGCGCACCAAAGCCGTACTCGCAGTGGCCGAGGCCGCACACCACCAGAGCGATGTTGATGACGCGCCGACTCGTGTCGTCCTTATCCGCCCCTTTTTGTGGTTCTGGGGACTGTTTGCCTGAGTCTGCTGATCCTGAATCATCTTGACGCGCACCGCGAAGAATCCATGCCGTGACATGGGCAAGGTAGGAATCTTTGAGCGCCTGCGCAGGACCAAAGCCTTTGGTCTCGATGTTGTGCGGCTTGAGCAGCCAAGTGGGGTACATCGGCAGAGCGCCTGTGCCTTGATCACGTTTGGGCTCGCGTGCGCCAAGCGAGGCCGAAGAGGTCGACGGAAGCAGAGGGAAGCGTGGCGGCAGGTCGGGTCGCATGAGACCAGAGAGGTAGCTCCGATGAGCCGCACCGATCTTGGTCACCGCACTCCACGATGTGAAGAGGGGCGAGCGAGGCAGCGTAGCTGAAGGAGCAGTCTGCTCTGAAACCTCCTCCGCTCGTCGCTGCTCATCCACTTTCACGGAATCGACGCCGTCGCGAAACACTTGTCTGGCCCAGGTTCGCGGAGGAAAGCCGCCCCAGATGGGCACGTGCAGCTCCTTGGCGAGCATGAGCAGCGGCATATAGTGTCCGATCTGGAAAGCTTCCTGGCTGTGTAGCCGATATTCATCAGCCAGTTGATCAGGATCGAGACGACCGTGGGAAAACGAGTTGAGCATGTGCTGGTCGAGAACGGAAAAGTGTTCCAGGACGAGGTGAAGACGGTATACTGGCGTGCTTTCGGAGCGTGCCGTGGGAGGATTCGAGGCAGACTGACATTGCTGGTGGAGTGCATGCAGTGTCTGCAGCTGTGCGCGCATCACCAGAGGCTGATGGTGCTGCTCTCCGAAGAAGACCAAACGCAGTGGCGGAGATGCCGAGGGTGCTGATTGAACCGTATCACTGTTTTGTTGGGACGCCGCCGTCGAGCCTTGATTCCCATTCTTGCTTCTCTGCGTCTCGAACAAATCCTGAAAGGAGCCGAGCAAGTTGGAGGGCACTGGCAGCAGCTTGCTCCACTCTACGTACGAGGCACTGCCCAGTTCTTGTCGGTGTGGCTGTTTCGACTCGGCCTCCGATTGTGTTCTCGTCTCGTCGGATTGGTCGAGCGAGACGGCTGATGGCGACGAGGATGTCTCGTGCCCTTCTAGTTTAGGATGAGAGAAAGACTGACGATACGTGGGAATGTTGGTGGTGAGCAGCTGCGGCTTTGCAAAGCGAGGGATGAATCGAGCAATCGACATGGCTCGAAAGGATGTCTCGGCGTCGGAAGCGGGAGCTGGATCGGCAGTATCCATCTTTCCGGAAGCAGTCACGATCAAGTCATGGTGATTACGATACCGAGATGGTGGTAAGCTATCAGCCATGTTCCTGGTCGGCGAGAAGCCAAGCGCTCAGGTGATGCCGGAAATTGTCGCACTGGCCCGTTCAGGGTCCAACGATGATGACGGCCATCTTGCAGATTCTCTCGTCTCCCGGTACACCCTGAAGCGGAAAGGGAGCCCTTGCCTACTCGGATCATGTGTAGGACTTGTTGCCTCGTCCACCACTCCCTCGATATGGGCGACTGCAGACTAGCTTAGCACATGACAGCAGCCGCAAGCCGACACTAGGCTGTCCATGAGCGCAAAGAATCAATTGTTAGAGAAAAAATGCTAAAAGAAATCATGGCCGCAAAATTGTGTGCTGCGATGTCACGCGCTGCTGCTACC
>LT795071.1:243981-267091 GCA_900162835.1 Sporisorium reilianum f. sp. reilianum | reverse complement strand
GGCGGCCCGGGCGGCGGCGCGTATGTGCCGTGTGGCACCGTCGGCGACGCGACGCTCGACGGCGAGGTCACACTTGAGCTGGAAGTGGTGTTGAGCGTCGGAGGCGCAGCGGGGGTCGCAGTGGCAGCGGCGGGAGCGGCAGCCGACGAGCCAGCGGGGTCAAACGCGTCTTCGAAGCTGAACCCGGAAGTGGTGTTGGATGCCGTGCCTCGTTCGCCCTGGCTGCCCGATCCGGTGGCGGCGACGGCACCGAGACCTGCTGCTGCACCGAGAGTTGGGATGGCGGCTGCAGCGCCTGTTGCCGACGACGAGGTCGGGGCTGCAGAGCCGGCAGCGCCACCGTGACCTTGGTCGAAAGCAGCATCGAAATCATCAAACGCGTGGCTGCCACCCGCCGATGCAGCCACACCACCGCGGCTAGCACCCTCTCCAGCAGCATGAGCACCGCCCGCAGCGCCAGGAGCACTGAACGACGGTACAAAGTCGAAATCGTTGTCAAAGGCATCATCGAAGCCAGCAGCTGCACCACCAGTCGCTGTAGCCGTTGCTCCAGCTGCACCTGTCGCACCCGACATAGGCACAGCCTCGGAAGGACCCAGATCCTCGAATGCCGAGTCGAAATCGTCAAAGTTGCTGCCGCCGCTGCCACTGTCGTTGGCCGTCTTGTGCTGCTTTTCACCGAGGCTGGTCGTGCCGGGCGCAGCGCCAAAGTCGTCCATGCCGAACGGGTTGGTGGCCGCACCGGTAGTGGTAGGAGCCGCAGCAGCAGCGGCGGGGACGGCAGAGCTGGTTGGCTGCTCAGCACCAATCACCGACGACCCAGCAGCTGGAGCAGCCGCCGAAGAAGTCGACAGAGTCGTGGCGCTGCGCACAGGAGCAGGCGGAGGTGCTCGGCGCGTTTTGGTCGACAGCGTCGGGCTAGCAGCTGCTTCGGCTGCCGTGGTCGACTCGGCGTCCGCTGTAGGAGCAACAGCCAGCTTGGGGCCCTGCGAGCCGAGCAGCTGGCTGAGAGGCACGTTGTCGTCCGCAGGCGAGGCGACGCCAGGCGTGGTATCGCCATGACCGCGTTCGCCGAGCGTCAAGGCCCCAGCACCAGCAGCAAGAGCAGCAACACCGATTCCGCCCGCTGCAGCTGTGCCAGCGCCGAGATGGCTGCTGCTCTCCGTCTTGTCTGCCTGCGCCGGCTCTTTCGTCATAGTGTCAGGGACGTCGCTTGAGATGGTGTCTTGGCTGCTGATGGGTGCGATCGACGTGGTCGAGGCGGTGCGTCCTCCAATCTCTCCGATCGCAGTAGGGTCGACGGGAGCAGAGGTGACGGGTGCAGCAGCAGCAGCAGCAGCAGCAGCAGCAGCAGTCACGTCTCCGAGACCGCCAGGAACCGTGTGTTCTGCTTCGGGATCAGGTTGCACTCCCGTCGCAGTGGCAACGCCTTCACCAGCCGAGCTCATCTCGGGGAATCGATCAGCGGCGCCTCCCTCAGGCGTGTCGTAGCCTCGCGATTTGTAGCCACCGACCTCCTCGGGACCCTCATCATCGTCATCCGAGCTGTCCTCGTCCTCGTCGGCATCTGGCTCGTAGGCACGAGATTTGCCCGCCGCGGCTCCTTCGCCACCGAAGGGTCCATCGACACTGGAGTCTGGCTCGACTTGCTTGGACGCCTCTGCAGCGTGCGAGGGCTCGACAGCGTGGACGGCACTTGCACCCAGGACACCAGCACCTGTACCGATGCCACCGGCTGCAGCCAGCGCGGCAGTGTGGTGGTCGCTAGCTGCCTTGGGCTCCGCTGCTGCTGTCTCGGTTGCGGTGGCTGGCTGAGCAGAGGTAGCAGGCACAGCTGTAGCCGATGCGCCAAAGTCGTCGCCAAAGTTGTCGTCAAAGTCGGTCGATGCAGCTTGTGCGTGGCCCGAGGCGGCAGTGGAAGCGACAGCAGGCTCGCCAGGAACGGCAAAGGCATTATCAAATCCAAGACTCGAAGCGACGTGTTGCGGCTGCGCGTCAGCGTGCTGAACGCCGAATGGATCCGCTTCGCGAGACTGCTCGTGCGGCTGTGCGAAAGCGGCGTCTTCAGGCTGAGCAGCAGATTGAGTCGCCGTGTGCGAGCCATCCGCGTGGTGCGTGGCCGCTGCTACAACTCCACCAAGGACAGCACCAGCACCGGCACCAGCAGCGAGCGAAGTGCCGACCGAGGGAGTGCCAGACTGCGGAGAAGCAGCAGCGCCGCCACCGAAGCGGTCGAAGGGATTGTAGCTGCGGACGCTGGCTGCGGGGCTTGTGACCGACTCGGCGGCAACGCTGCGGGTAGCAGGAGCGACAGCCGCAGCTCCAGTCTGGTGATGGGCAGCCTCTTCCTCGCCCAGCTCGCCTCGCTGCACGGCCTCAATCTCGCTAGCCACCTTGTCCTGCTCACCCTCAGCGGTGGCGAGCTGCTTCTTGCTGATGGCAACGAGTCCCTTCTGCTGCCTGGCATCCTTGCGAAGCTTCTCGAGCTGCTCCTTGAGCGACTTGGTCTCGGTCTGCACATCGTTCATGCGCTTCTTCATGTCGCGAACGTCTTCGCGGTCGCGCATGAGCGCCTGCTCCAGCTCGTCCTTCTCGGCCTTGAGTGCGCTGAGCTCGCTCTCTTCGCGGATGACGTCTTCGCGCAGCGTCTTGAGTTCGGCGTTCTGCTTGTGCTGACGCTCTTCGAGGTCCTTGACGAGTTTGGACTCGGTCTCGTGCTGGCCTCGAACGGCGGCCAGGCGGGACTCGAGCTCGGCGATGGTGGAGGCGTTGGTGGTGGCCGAGGATTCGAGGGTGCCTCGCTGCGACTGGAGATCCAAGACGGCCTTTTCGGTGCTCTGAAGCTGGATCGACTTGTTGCCGTACTCTGCGCTGTGGTCGCCGCTGCCGAAAGCGGCACTGGCAGCAGCGCCAGCAGCAGCGGCGGGAGCAGCTGCAGCGAAGGCGGTTCCGAGACGAGAGGTGGAGACAGCGGGCGATGCGGCGCCAGTGGGTGATGCGACGCCAGGCGAGCGGAAGGCGGCAGCACTGCCAAAGCTTCCGCCTGTCGCAGCGGGCGACAGGGCAGCTGCGATGGGCTGAGTGGGCTGAGCTGCAGCCGGCGTGCTTTGAGTTCCGCTGCCACCGAAGAAATCGTCGTCAAACGGCCCAGGTGCAGAGCGCTGAGCCGGGGCCGCGGCAGGGGCAGGGGCAGGGGCGGGACTAGCGGTTCCAAAGGGCGTGCTCTGCGCTGCAGCGACCACGGGAGCTGCAGGGGAGGGAGTGATGAAAGCGGACGAGGCCGAGATGGTGGGCGCAGGCGGGTCGTCGTCCATTAGGGAGAAGAGATCCTTCTGGGTGTCGGACTGCTGCGGGTTGACGGCTGCCGGCAGATCCATGCTTCGCATGGAAGGAGGGACCAGACTCGAGGGCAGCTCCTGCGGCAGAGGCTTACCGGCGAGCTGGCCGTTGATGAGGTGCATGGCTACAGCAAACTCGTCCTTGGAGAGGGTGCCGCTCTGGGTGATATCGGAAAGGTCCCAGACGTGGGCGAGGACCGACTCGGTGAGCTTGCTCTGCATGAAGAAGGGCACGACGGCCGCGCCATCGAGCCTGCCCTGCTTGGATACATCGAGACCATCGAAGAACTGGTCTGCGCGGGCCTTCTCGTCGGGTGTCACATCCCAGGGGGAAGGAGCGGCAGGGGCAGGAGCAGGGGCGGCTTGCCGTGGGGATTGGAATGCAGATGGAGCAGGGAAGGAGGAGCCGGTCATCTGGCGTGGAATGGCGGCCGAACCAAAGCCAGAAGCGGAGCCGCCAGTGTTCTGGGCGGCAAGAGGCGAGCCGGGGATGACACGCGAGCCGACACCACCTGAGCCCTTTGCCTGCTCGTAGAGACCAGGAGGAAGGGCAGCAGGGATCGAGTTGAGCGTGCCATTCATGGTGTTTTGAATAAAGTGCATGGCAATGATGAAATCGGTGAGGTCGAGCGCTCCGCGAGCCTGGGTATCGGCCAAGTTCCAGATGGCACCGAGTTTGTCGAAAGGGAGCTTGGACTTGACAAAGATCTCCTTGGCGCGATCGCCGTCGATGAGGCCGCCGACGGGTCCAGAGTTGGCAAAGATGCGGGTGTAGCGTGCGCGATCCTCGGGCTTGATTTCGATGATGCCGGGCATGTTGGGTGGGACGGCTGCTGACGATGGGGATCCGGTGAGTTGGGCAGTGAGCGGCAGATTGACGCCTTCCATGGTAGGAGGTGGACCGGGGCGCTTGATGGAAGCCTCGGTGATGGTCTCTCCGCGTTGTGCATGGCCGATGAGGCGCAAGGCGATGCTGAAGGAGGGAGGGGTGAGGAAGCCGTTGTTGGCGCTGTCGGCCATGGCCCAGATCTGGCCGAGCGTGGCGGGAGGCAGCTTGGATTTTGCGAAGAAGGCGACGGCGGCATCTCCAGTAACAATGCCTGTGCGCTCGGGGTCTGCGAGGTTGAAGAGATGCGCGAACGCACTTCTCTCTACGGGTGAGAGGGCGATGGGAGGGGCTGCCCCTCCAGCGCCCGAAGGAGCTGGGCTCTGCATGGTGGTCGACCAAGAGCAAGGGACGAAAAAGGGGATCCGTGCGGGTTGGGCTGCTAGCGAGCAATCGAAGTGCGCAGAGTCGAGTTGAGGGAGGTGATGGATCCGATGGAAGAGGAAGAGAAGGAAGGAAGGAAGGCAGGAAAAGATGGATGGAGGCGGTGCGGATGGGAGATGACAGTCGCCAGAAAAAGGCTGTGTCGGCCAAAGAGGCGCTGCGACTCAGTGGGATCAATCAGAGATGACGTTTCGAGAGAGCCCAACTGCCAAAAAGGGTTCTCTGGAAAGGGCAGGCACATCCCCACACAAAAAGGGTGAGATGGCTCGTGCTCTTGATCTGCTCTGCTCTTTCCTTTTCCTTGTCTCGGTTCTTGGTCCGCCGATGCTGCAAAAAGCCGTCATCCGATGCGGCTGTTCTTTTTTTTTTTTTTTGGCGAGCCTTGAATTTTGTTAGATCGCTCTTCCCCGTTGTTCGACGATGTGAGCCTGGTTCTGGACGATGTTCGTCACGCTGGCCCAGTTCATGTTCACGAAGCTCATCTGGCACCAAATGAAACAGCACCCGAGGCAGTCGAGGCTTGCGAGGAGGAAGTGGGTATATTGACTCGGTCATCATGCGTGAAACAACGCTCAGCTAGTTATCCTTCTGCTTGGCCAGCATGCTCTTGAGCTCCTGCACACGAGAGCGCATGCTTGCACATCGTCTGTTGGTATCGAACAAAGCAAAGTCGAATGTCAGTCAGCTCACCGCGCTCAAAGACCCTACATAAAGTGGCAACTGAACTTACTCTCTGATCAGCCGGGTCTCCTGCTGTCTCCTCTCCAGCTGCATCTGCATGATGAGCTTGAGCGTCTCCTTGGCCTGCACGGGTCTCAGCTCGTTGATCAGGAACTGCATGTTGACCACCACGTTCTGCATGTGCTTCAGCCTATCTTTTGCTTCGGTCGACTGCGTCCAGAAGCCCGGGTTGGTCGCCATCTGCTGCTGCTGCTGTTCTGGGCTGAGGTTCGGGTCGGGCACGGCGGGCACCCAGACGTCGTACGGTTGGGCCGGTTTGAGCAGGTCGGCGGTGATTTCTCGATATGTCTGCAACAGCGTCTGCAGCAAGGTGAGCAGAAGCTCTTTGCGATTTGTGCCCTCGAGCGGGTAGAGGACGGGGATGCCGAGCTGCTCGAGGGTAGGTGTCACGTCGGGAATCGGCCACAGCTGGCCAAATACGGTGTAGCCGCCGTCCTTCTCGATCCAGTCTACGTTGGGTGGCTCTAGCTCTGCTTTCAAGTCGAATTCGGGCAGTTCGTCCGCTGTCGTGGCTCCGGTGTCGTCCTCGATGGGGTTCATGTCGACGTCTTCGTCCTGCTGCTGTGCGGTGCTCCTCGATGAAGAGGCATGTCGACGAAGGATGTCGTTCTGCCTCTCTATCCGCTGCGCTGTTGTCAGCTGGCCCCATGATGGCTCGTTGTCCGCGAGTTTGTGCGAGTTGAGCACCTCGAGGTACCTCAAGTTGCGTTTGGTGAACTTCTTGTAGACTTGCGGCGGTGGTGGGAAGAACGAGGTGCTGATCTGGTTCGAATTGGATGCTCCTGTTGCTGCGACGCCATCTCCTGCGCCGACTTGCCGCTGTGTGCCGTCTTCGTCATGCTCGCCGTTCATGATGGGCCACTCGAGTGTAGTTTCGAGGAAGCGGGGCAGGTCGAGTTGACGGAAGGAAAGCTTTTTGGAACAACACCGTGCGCTGCAGCTCCCGAGATCCGATTGCTGTGATTTTCGATTCCAAAGTTAGATTTAATCGCGTTTCTTCCTAATATGCGGGCGCCACTTCGAGTCATGACCAACCAACTGCGCACTCCGCCATTCTCCTCATCCATCACCACCACCATAGCTCAGGATCGACTCTCATTCGGAACCTTGCCATCACAGCAAACATGACCAACACACTAGACACCTCCAAGCGAGACCACACCATCAACCTCGGTGCGGGTCCCAGCTCGCTCCCCACTTCGGTGCTCCTCGAAGCTGCCCAGGGCATCCTCGACTTTGAGGGCACGGGCATGGGACTCATCGAGCTCTCGCACCGAAGCAAGACGTTCCAGAGGCTCATGGACAAGACCGAGGCCGATCTGCGCGCCTTGCTCAACATTCCCGACACGCACGCCGTGCTCTTCCTCCAGGGCGGTGGCACGGAACAGTTCTCGGCTACCGCGCTCAACCTGCTCGCGGCGCACGCGGTCAAGAACCCGGACTACTTCAAGTCGAACGGCGACAAGGGTCCGCCGTGCGACTATGCCGTGACTGGATCGTGGACTGCCAAGGCTGTCAAGGAGGCGGCTCGTCTGGGTGCCACCACGAATGTCGCCCTCGACGCACGTAAAGTGGAGGGCGCAAACGGCAAGTTTGGCTCGATCCCCCCTGTCAGCGAGTGGAAGCTCAGCCCAGTCGAGAGCAAGCCCGCGATGCTGTACTACTGCGACAACGAGACCGTCGACGGCGTCGAGTTCCCCAGCCCGGGATTCCCCATCGACCAGCTGCCGGAAGAGTACCGCAAGCAGGTGCCGCTCGTCGCCGACTGCTCGAGCAACATCCTCTCGCGTCCCATCGACGTGGCCGCGCACGCGATCGTCTTCTTTGGCGCCCAGAAGAACGTCGGCCCCTCCGGCACCACGATCGCCATCGTGCGCAAGGACCTCATCGTCGACCCTGACCAGGGTGTCCCCCACGGCGGCCTGCGCATCCCCACCACATTGGTGTACAAAAACATGCTCGACAACGGATCGCTGTACAACACACCACCCATGTTTGCGATCTACGCTTCCGGCTTGGTGTTCCACGACCTGCTGCACAACAAGGGCGGTGTCGCAGGCGCAACACAACGCTCCGAGACGAAGGCCTCGCTCATCTACGGCCTGATCGACAACAGCGAGGGCGTCTACCTGCCCACGGTGCGACAGGCTTCGGCGCGGAGCAGGATGAACGTGACGTTCCGCATCTCGAGACCGGGCGAGAACAAGCCGGACGAGGCGCTCGAGGAGGCGTTTGTCAAGAGGTGTGCCGAGAGCAACATTGTCCAGGTCAAGGGGCACCGTTCGGTGGGCGGTATCCGTACGAGTCTGTACAACGCTGTGACGGTGGAGCAGACGCAGAAGCTTGCCGAGGTCATGACGAGCTTCAAGGACGATCTCAAGGCGGGCAAGCTTTGATGGTTCGTTGTAGATGACTCTGAGCGTGTTGTTGAATGTTACATTGCTATTATCAATACTGTCTGACTATGATGCTGCGCTTGAATCTTCTCCCTCCGCCAGCTGCGCACTCTGCTTGTCCCTCTGCTTGCGCTTCTGCTTCTTCTTCTTGTTCATCTTGCGCTTGCGCTCCTTTTCAATCTGTCGGTCGATGCGACTCCCGCCACTTTCGCCCCTCACCAGCTTTTCCAGTGTCAAGCTCATCCTGCGTCGAGCCAGTTCCCGGTTCCGATCGCGCGATCTGGTTTCTTGGCACGTCACCTTGGTGCCCGTGGGGAGGTGCGTGAGCTGCACGTTGGTCGAGAGCTTGTTGATGGCCTGACCGCCGGGACCGGAGCCGCGGATGAATTTTTCAGCGAGGTCCCTTTCGTCGAGGGTGAGTGGATACTTGCGTGAGCCAGGTTGTAGGGTGTAGGTGCCGGCTGTGAACCAGTCGGGGAGGTGCAATTCGGTCTTGGACGATCTTGATGCGAAGCTCGCTGAAGCAGAGTCAGGCTCTTGGCAAAGTTCGGCTTGCTCGACGACGTCTTCGAAACTATCTGTTGAGGACCAGGCACGTATGCAACATCAGCAATCGATTCTTGATCGCCGAACCAAATTTGCGTCAAGTCACTTACACACCAACTTCGCTCTCGAGCCAGTCCTGCGTCGACTCGGCGCCCTGCTTGTCCTCAACAAAGGTATATCGGTCCAAGCTCTCGTCAGCCTCCTCCTCCCTCTCGTGCTCGATACGATGCACGCCGTACCACGGCACACTCTGCTGTTGCTGCCTCTGCAGCTCTGCCTGGCTCCACACGACACGCACGGGGAAGGTGATCTCGAAATCGAACTCGGCCAGATCGCCTGGCAGCAGGTGCGGCTGCTCCTTGCGCAGGTAGGCGTTGTTGATGGGTGGGTCGACGAGTTGCAGCGCCGTCAATGGACGCGAAGACACATAGGTCTGAGCAATTAGAGATGCGGGGCCTCTCGTTATCATGATGGGTGGGAACGGTGGCGTTTGGCCGGCTTCGCGGAGCGTATCGATGGCGTCTTTTTCGAAGACCTGCATGAGCTGAGCCGCGTCTTTGATGTCAGAGAGCGGCTGATCCGGGTCGAGGTCGAGCAGCAGTGACTGGTATCCTTGCGCTGAAAAGTGTTGGATCCATTCTGCGAATGCTTCGGATGCTGTTGGCGAAGATGTCCATTTCGACGCTGTGAGAAAGAGGAGTGGCGTGGGAACTTCTCGCGCTGCTGATGCTGAGGGAGCTACCACTTGCAGCGTCGATTTCCAGCGTCGGCTGCTCATCCGACTCGTCGCTGTTGAGGCGGGTGTGACCCGACGAAGCGCTGCTGACGCTATCGATGCGAAGCGCAGCATTGTGGGCCGACGAGGTGCTGCGAGCTGTGCTTCTCTTGCTGGCTGAGATCGAGGTGATAGGCAAAAGTGAAGAGGTCTCACCAAAGCCTAAATTGGTCGCAGCAAGACCAAGTGGATTTTGGCTCAGAAGGGTCCAAAAGTCGCCTTCGCAGCAGCACTGACCACAGAAAAGCTTCATTTCAGCTTGCCCACCAACTTCCATCACCCCCTTTTTGCTTCGTCTCATCCAGCTGTCATCTTGATCCCCTCACGCAGGAAGCAGACGTTGCTACATCTCAATCATGGCGCGCTCGACGTCCAGCACAGTGACGGAACCCGTCAAGCGAGACCGCTCCTCGCCATCGCCTTCTTCCTCAAGTTCCCGCTTGCCTGTGGTCGACGACACGGAAACAAAACGTCCGCGTCTCGGCACGGCGCGCAATCGAGCATCCGCCTCTGCATCCACAAGCGATCAGCCTTCAGAGCCTGCAGCTCGACAGGACGAAGTCACCATCCTGGCTGGTCTTCACCTCCCGCTCAACGAGGAAGTCTTCAAGACGTTTTTCCAGTACGCACACGACCGACACGCTGTCTTTCTCAAACGAAAGCAAGGACTCCCACAGGAAGAATGGACCGACGATCCCGTTCTGTGCTCCACCAAGTTCGCCAATGTGTACAGGGTGCTCGACCGCTCGACGCAGTACGTGCTCACGCAGGTGGTGCAGGACGGCCCGCAGGAGTTGGAGGAAGTGTGTTTCCGCATCTTTCTCTTCCGATCGTTTGCGCGCATCAGCACGTACGAGGTGATCAAGAGCGCCTTGGGCGGGCCACCTACGCTCGCGGGATTCTCGCCAGCTGCCTACGAGAACATCCTCCTGCCCCACATCGGTGCCGGCAACCCGGTCTACGGCAGCTCGTACTTCATCCCTGCGCCGAGGGAGTTCAGGACGCAGTATCCGTTCCAGTCGACGCTGCGGCTGGTGCAGCTGATGATCCGAACAAAGCTGCCCGAGAAGCTCGCCGGCGTGCATCACATGCGCGACGCCCATGCGCTGCTCACGCTGTACCCCAGCCTGGGCCCCTTCCTGGCCATGCAGCTGCTGCTCGACCTCAATCTCTCGGAACACTTTGATTTCAGCGAGGAAGAGTTTGCCGCCTGCGGTCCCGGTTCTCGCAACTGCTTGGTCGATATCTTTGGCAAGTTTGTCTCGGGGTTCGAGCTCGACGCGATGCGATGGATCCAGGACAACCAGGAGGAGTACTGGGCCAAGTACGGCATTACGGATGTGCCGCACCTGTGTCCTGCGCGCAAGCCTGGGTTGAATGTGGTGGATATCGAACACACGCTTTGCGAAGTGTTCAAGTACCGGCGTGCCAAGAGCAGGTTGGAGGCTCCGCCGATGGTAGGACGTCCGTCGAAGCGCGGCGGCAAGCGCGGGCGGCCCCCTGTCGGGCGTACACCTTCTGTCGCTGCCACTGCGGCCGCCACTGCGACTGCGGCTGCGACTGCATCACCGCGCCCGGTCAAGCAAGAAGACGACCAGGACGGCGTCGACGGGCTCGACTTTGAGCGCATCCGCTCCAACGGCTCCAAGACCTCCTCCGCCACCACGGACAAGGTCAAAACCTTCTCGGCCACCGGCGACACCATCACCGGCCACCTGCCCGCCAAATGGCTCGTCCCGCGCCCACCTGAAGCCTACGAACGTCCACCGCCCATCGACCGCACCGAGCAGGTGTACGAGGTGAGCCACATCGTCAGCATCACGCCGACGCACAGCAAGTGCCTCGTGCGCTGGAAGGGGTTCGGCCCGGAGGACGACACGTGGGAGAACACGGACGAGCTGGTCAACGGCGGCGCGCGCGAGGCGGTCGACGAGTTTCTGCGCTGGGTCGAGGGCGTGCGCGACGAGATTGGGCGGATGCTGGATGAGGAGCGCGAGCAGCGCGAGGTGCTGGAGCGGATGTCGGCGCGGGGGTTGATGGGGGAGAGTGAGACGAAGGGGGTCGGGTTGCCGTTTGCCAAGCTGCCGTTGAGTTTGCCGTTTTGAAAGCACTCCACTGAATGGCGATATTGCGAAGACGCTTCAGCTCACAGTCTGCTGAGCGGGAACAAGTGAATCATGAGCCTGACTCTAAAGGGTATATTGCAATCCACATCACTCGCACGCGCCAACCGCATCGAGCTCGGCATCATCCGCATCCACCAGCTCGCGGAACCACGTCGGCAGCGCCTCGCGCTCCGGAAACGCAATGAGGTCCGTATCGAACATCTCTACAAACCTTTCATTCGTCGCCCTCGCCCTATTCCCGGCAAAGTGGCGGTACTCGAGCAAGATCGTGGCGAAGTTCCAGCGCTGGAGCTTGCGCAGGCACGCGAGGAGCACGCCGATCTCGTGGATGCCCGACGTGTCGGTGACGAGCACCGGGTGGTACGACGAGGTAAGCAGGATCTGCAGGCTGTCCTTGACGAGCTGTTCGGTGAGCGGCGTGTGCGGGGTGGCAGGCGACGTGGTGTGTAGGAACGAGAGGTCGAGTGGCGGGTCGTCGGTGGGGGCGGAGGGAGGGAGGTTGGCGGAGGAGAGGTCAGATGTGCCCCAACGACGCAGGCCGAAGTGGAGGAACCTGATGCTGTGCTTCTTGCAGAAGGCCGTGAGGCTCGGCGAGGGCAGCTCGGCTGTGAGGGATAGGATAGTGCGTAGCTGGAGGGTGCGTAAGAAGGAGTGGTTGGATGGGAGCGGTGTCGCTGAGCGGTAGATTTGCGGTGCTACGGAGGCGAAGAGCGCTGGTGGCTCGACGAGTGCTGCTGTTGGTATTGGTGCGGAGTGGTGGCTGTAGTGGTGATGGTGGTGATGCGAATGAGAATGTGACGAAGAAGATGCGGACTGCTGCAGAGGGCTCGATGCAGAAGGCGACGTGCCTAGCCTTGACGATGGTGCCGATGGCGGTGCGAGGTGTGAGCTCGTCATGATGGCTGCGGTGCGGTGAAGATCGTCTGACAGCGACAACGTGTATGGTTGTGAAAGGTGGGACGAGGAGGAAAGCATGTGCATTTTGGTGGACCCTTCGCACAGCTCTTTCCACGGAACTCGGATTTGTGGCCTCTCTTCCTCCACTTGCATACCTTCTCAACCTCGCCTTCCTTCAACGAACGTTGCTCACCACCATCCAAACGGCATTCAGGCCACCGGCGTCAAGATGTTCGAACTGTCAACCCACTCCTAACTCGATCGAAGTCCAACTCGGAATCACAGCGGATGCGCCACAACCCTCATGCTCCGCATCGCAGCTCGTCAGCAGCTGTCCCTCCTCCCGCACCTCTACCACCTCGCCTTCCTCTACCCCACCCTCACTATGTCGCGCCGCTCCAGCCGCCTCAGCGCATCTCAACCCTCCTCTCCGCCATCCTCGACCATTTCCACCCCAAAGGCTCTCAGCACCAATGCTGCTGCGAGACCCTCTTCATCTTCAGCGAGGGTGAATACAAACGACAAGGATGAAGCAGGCTCGATACCGTACTTCGAAGAATGGCCCACCGAGGCGCTGCAAGCCGAAGTGAAGCGGTACGGCTTCAAGGTGTCGCGCAAACGCACGACGCTGATCGACCAGCTGAAGGCGGTGTACGAGGCGCTGCGGCGATCGAAGGCCGTGTTTGAGGTGCCTGTCGAGCAGCATGAGGCCACGATCACGACTGCGCCGGCTGCAGTGAAGAGAGCGAAGCGAAAGCTCGTGCTTCCGGCCTCGACGCCAGGGAGCGACGTTGCAGTGGGGAAGGGCAAGGGCAAAGGTCGGCAGAGCGATCCGTTCGTCGTAGATGGCGACTCTACGGATTCAGATTCGGTGGTCCTCGCCTCGAACGCAGACGCAGGCGACTACACGGCCCAGCTCGAACGCGAAGCGCTCTCCGCCACCTCCGGCTCCAACTTCGACTCGGACATCCCCCTCTCCACCACCCCTTCTCCGCTCAAACCGCGTCCGCGCTCCCGCTCCCGCTCTTCCTCCCTAGACATCCCCCTCTCCCACCTCCCACCCGACCCCGAAGCAGTAGAACCAACAGCCGCCCTCGCCGAAACACTCATCTCCGCCATCCGCACCGATCCCGCCGTATGGGCCCGGATCCTGCGCTACGAGCCCATCAGCTTCGACGAGTTTGTTAGCATTGCCACGGCGAACGGGCTGGACATGGACTCGGGCAAGCGCAAGGAGGAGTTAAGGGGCTGGTTGGACAGGCAGTGTTTATGCTTTTATGTCAATGATCTTACTGGGCCGCGCAGTCGGCGGTAGAGAAAATGATGGGAAACGGGACGAAATGGAAATCACATTGGTGTGTGCAGAAATGTAGCAGTGAAAAGGTGAGAACGAACGGAATGAACGGGGTGAGGGACGCATCAAGCGTCGATACTGAGTGAGGGCGGGTATTGAAGGCGAAGGCGAAGACGAAGGAGAGTAAAGAGCGGCGCCACGGAGCGGGAGCGGGCAAGGTCATGCGAAGCGAAAGAGAGAAAGGACGAGATCCACCATCTCATGCCGACTTTGCCTCGACGACAACCTTCTCGTCATGCTTGAGCGTCCCCACATGAGTGTGCTGCTTTCCAGCCTCTACCTTTGCACTCGCACCCTTGCCCAGCAAGCCAGCCTTCTTGAAGCAAGTAGTCAGTTTTTTCCTCTCGTCCTTGTCCAGCTTGGACGGCGTCGCCACGCACACCTGCTTCTCGTCCACGTGCACCACGCCCTTGCGCTTCCTGTGGTGCTTCTCCAACGACGCCTCTCGGAGCTGGCACTTGTAGTCGCAGTGGTCCTCGTCGTACTGCTGGTGGTGGTGCTTGACGTCGTCGTCCTTGTACGTCTTCTCCTCTTGTGCAAGCTCGCGCTTCGAGATGCCGGGCAGGTTGAGCCACGAGTTGCCGCCCGCCGACTGGCTGGCCCACCAGAGCAGGTCGCGGGCACTGCCGTCGTCGTTGAAATAACTGTTGAGGCTGCTCGGGTACGGGTCGGGCTTCTGGTTGACCGGGAAGCCGCCGAGCCAGGCGGAGCGCTTGACGTAGCCCTGCTGGCGCATCCACTGCACAGCGCGCATGTGGAAGTTCTTGATGTCCTGCTGCGAGCCGCCGCTGGCCTGCGTGATGCCGTACTCGGATATCCAGATGGGCAGGTGGTACGCGTCGTACACGCTGCTGATCCAGTGCGTAAACTTGTCGAAATCGCGCCACGAGCCGTACCAGTGCAGCGCGATGAAGCTGATGTTGCACCCGAGCTTCTTGCACTCGCTCATGAACTGTTCCAGCCACTGCATGTTCCAGCACACCTGCGGCGAGCCCACCTGGACGCCCCGGTCCGCAAACGGCTTGAGCTCCTGCATCCACAGCTTGGCCGCCGCCTGCGGGCCCACATCCGCTTGGCCCTGCACGTCGGGCTCGTTGCACGCCAGCATGTATTGCGGCAAGGGCCGCTTGCGAAGCTCCGCCTTCACCGCTTCCCACTTGTCCCACTTGCTGGGACCCCAGAACGTGGGCACGTAGTCGAAACCGAGCTTGTCCAGATCCTCGACGCACGAGTCTTGCCAGTGGTGATACCATGTAATGTCGGTTCTGCGGGTGGATTTGAGTCCCTTGAGACAGTCAGGACCACATCCCCAGGGTACGCCCATCTGATGTCCAGAGTCGTTGCTGCGTGTTTGAATCTCTTTTGGCGCGTGGTGCTCGTGCTCGTGGTCGTGGTGTTTGTGATGACCGTGATGGTGATGGTGCTTTTTGGCTTCTGCCACGACGGCCAGCGTCAAAGAGAGGATGTAGGCGAGCACGCCGAGCTTGAGCTTCATCGTGTCGACGGCAAACAAATGGTGAGCGAGAAGAAAGGAGGAGGAGGAGGGTGTTTGGCTGAGCAGAAGAGGGAGGGGAAAGGGAGGGAAACGAGCAACTTCCTTGACGAATGGACAGGGGTGGCGAGGGTAGGAGGAAAAGGCAGGACAGATGCAGGGAGGACGAAAAAGGGGGGACGAATGAAGATGCAACAAACGAAGCAGCTGGTTTATAAGTGAGCGAGTGGGGGTGAAGGAAAGCAGTGACCGGAGATTTTTGTCGTTCAGCTCACAACAAAGGGGCAGCGTGACATGTGCCAAGCGAAGAGGCTCTCGTCCAGGGGAGGCTTTCCTCAGTCTTGCGGTTTCTGTACGCACACATGTGACTAGAGAAAGGGCAAACGCTGTCTCTGGTACGAGCGACGCCAAGGCCAAAGCGTTGCGTTCAAAGATGCTTTGTTTTCGGTGCTCGAAGTTCCCACGATAGACCCACAGTACCTACATGAAGCCCACGGCCCAGCTGTGCTGATGTGGCGACACGCCAACGCTTTCAGACGATCGCTGGCCTTCCCACCCCACACAACGCCCAATGTCCATTGTCATGGTTGCTGCTGTGCATAAAGTTGCTTCCCCGGCCATCCTCGACTAACCACTTTGTACAAAGCATTGAAACGGCACCATTCAAACAAACAAAAAAAGGTCTCGAAGGGAGGGCTGGGGGTGTTGTGCCTCCAATGCGATGCAAAGCGACACGAGCTCGGAAGGCAGGAAAAGCGCGCTAAAGCTCGACTCAACGCACGCACGCACAGCATGACCCCCACATCATGCACGCACGGCGCACCTCACATGCCCATGCGACGGTCCAGAAGGAGTCTGATTCAAGCTTCTGTTCCTCTTCCGCAGCACGAAGAGCAAACAAAACCGACAAGACGCAGCACGGACCTTGTCTTGCTCCTGTCCCCCTGTACTGTACCGCGGTTGGCCGCTGCAGATCGGGGCTCGAGCGCCGCTCACACACAATGCCGCTTCTTCTCGCTAGATCAAACGTCGACGTTCCACAGACTATTCGAGTTTGCATTGGATCCTTCCATCCGGAAAATCTATGGAGTGGCTCCGAAACATTCGAGGTGCTGTCAGTGCATCGAGTCGCCTCCGACAAGCACAGCAAAACCCGCACCAATAAGCGTACATCCCAACACACTGATCCACTTGAGCTGGTGTCCCAGCAGCACATCCGCGATCTCGACCAGGATCGTCGTCATCAGGCAGCTGACCGACGCGAGCACAGGTCCCCAAAGCGACAACAGAATCATGAACGCCGCATTGAAGAAAATCCCGAATAACCCGACAAGAGCGAGCGAGACGTAGGTGCGCACGTTGTGCGGCAGCTCGAACGGTTCCCACCCGAGCTGGTTGGCGACGATGAGGCCGATCCAGAAGGTGGTGAAGGTGGTGAGGCCGATGCCGGCGGTCATCACGTTGGCGTGCAAGCCGAAGGGGAGCGGTGGGGGGATGGACGGGTCATGCACCGTGCGGTAAGAAGAAGTTCTGCGGCTGGGTCCCGGTCTCGCGTTAGCGTTGTCGGTAGAAGCGCGCAGAGTGTCATGCGCGGAAAGTTGGTGCGTCGAGAGGTGCGAGCGCGTGCGGTGGAGCCGAGTGGCGCCAGAAAGGACCTGTCGTTCTTCGTCCTCGTCTAGCTCGGATTCGGTCACCTGGCTTTCTTCGTCCGCATCGTCCTCCTTGGACGGACCGTTGGACACACGGACTGCCTTGGCATGTACGCGCACCTCGTCTGCCGCGACTGCCTTGGCCGTTTTGGCTACATCTTGCTGATCGAGCGGCGCCGCTGGTTCTGGAGGAGGAGTAATGCTCTGGTAATCTGGACGCTCTTGGTCTATCAACCTGTCGGCTACAGTCGAGTATCTTCTGGCCTCGACGGATTCTTGCGCTTTGAGATCGTCGACGTCGTCGTCGTCACCAAGGACATGTTGAGCTGTCTCGACATCTTCAGCGCTGAGCGTGCTGAGGTCGCCGTTGGCATGGTCGTCACGCGCCTTGGTTTGAGTGGAATGCAACAACCCTTCGGTCTCGTATTGCTGCTGGTCATCATGGCCGTCAGCGTCCTGATAGCGAATGTAGCTCCGCGAGCGCCGACTGCGACCGCCAGGAACAGCCGAGTACATCTCTGCCTGCTTTCGCTCGTCTGGAAGCGTGCCAATGAGCTTGAACGCCATCTCGTAGGCTGCCATGGTCACGGCTCCGATGAATGCGAGCAAGTCGCCCAGAGCGGGATTGTGCGCGCTGCTGACTGGTGGCTCTGCGGAGTCTTGCCTTCTCGGTAAGCGAGCGACGATGGACTGGATCGAGCGTCGAATGAGCTGCTCTGCAGGGTCGTCCTTTGCTGGTGGCTTGCCATGCACCGGGTCGATTGGCTTGGGCACTTTGCGGTGATCTGCGCCGCCGTAAGCAACAATGATGACGCCGAAACATGCTAGCAACACGGAAAACACCTTTCTCCTCTCCCACTTTTCACCGAGGAACCAGACGGAGAAGACGAGCGCCCAGACAGAAAACGTGTTGTAGATGGCGGTGATGTCGGCCATCGACGTCATGGGCACTGCGCAGTACCAGCTGAGAGCGGGCACGGTGATGCCGATGGTCAAGATGAGGAAGAGACCGGCGAGACGAAGGACGTTGAAGCCGAACTGTTGCTCGAGAAAAGACGCCGGACGACGTCTCAAGCTTTCCGATGCGTGTTCGTCCCCGTCGGTTCCGCTTGTGTGGGTGCCTCTGCCCGAAGCTTGGCTGAGACGTTGACGGACAGCATCGGCGCGTGGATCTGGCAAGGATGATGCGGGTGTGTCGAGCTGCCATCGCAGATTCTGTGCGATGAGATGGAGGTAGTGTGTGATGGGGCGTCCTGTGGTCCATTTGAGGTAGAAGAGGTGCATGGGGAAGAGGAGCAAGAAGCTGCTGTGTCCGAGGTAGAGCGAGAAGAAGGGTTTTCTGTAGTTGAGCGACTGCTGAACGTATTGTGCGAATTCGGTCTGCAGTGTATATGCGAAGAGGCTGAGAACAAAGGCAAAGATGGCTTTGCCTCCTCCGGGCAGATTGGTGAAGCTCGACTTTTTCGCTCTAGTTGTCGGAGTGGTCGCCGCATCGCCAGGATGCTCTGAGCTGTCGCCAGCATAGCTGTCGCCAAAGATGTTGGTCGACATGCTTGAGCTGGACGGTGCTGCCGATCGAGGTCACAGGTCGACACCAAGCAAAGCCTCCGGGCCAGGTCCGACGGGCGAGCTACAGCGAGTCGTGGGAAGATAACAACGGTGATCGGAGCGCTACCGATTCATCTGATCCAAGAGCGGTTGTGCCGATGCCTACGGAAGAGCCGAACAAGTTGCAAAAGAATGAGAGGATCGTGACATGGGCAAGGAACCGCTAATCGTCCGTCGGATGAGTGTGTCTTTGTCGGAAGGGCTGACTGAACTCAAGCCGGTACAGTTAGCTGAGCTCCGCAATGCTGGCGATGCTGGATGTGGGCGTAACGGTGGGCGGATGAATGCTGCTCCAGATCGACGTTGGTGGTGTTGCATCTGCAAGTCGCTGCACATGACATGTCTTCGGTGCTGTCACTCCAGAAAAAAAAAGCCCTTTCCAGCAGACCACGAAATTCCATTCCGATACAACACGGTCGGGCCACGCCGACGCCCAAAGAATCCGACCTTCCATCACACTCTGCCTTCTCACCAGTCTCCCTCTACCCGCCATTGCCGCCATGACCTCTGCAACAGCATCCAGCTCGCGCTCGCTCATCCCGCCAGACCTCGTCTCGGTCCTCGCATCCTTCCAGCGGTACAGCCAGGATGTGCTCACCCACCAGATCCCACGCTTGCAGACGTGCACCAGCGCATCGCTGCTCATCGATTTCGAGTCCGAAATCATTTCGTCCATCGACGGACTGAAGCGACAAGTGAACGACCTCAAGTTTGCCGTTGACGAAGCCGAGTCCGATGCGGAGCGTCGCGAGGTTGCGTCGCTGGCTGCATCGGCGAGTCAGCAGCTCGAGGAGATCCGGCAGTCGACGCGCAAGGCTCTGCTCTCGGCCAGGCGCTCGATCGAGACCGCACGAACGGCGGAAGCACGTGCAGGACTGCAACTGGCAGCGGACAGCGCGAAGGAACGCACGGGTGGCCGAGCAGGCTCGTCGGGCGAAGACAAGCTCATGACCGCTTCTCAGGATGTTACGGATGCGCTTCGTCGCACGGTCGCACTCATGTCGTCCGAACTGGAAAAGTCAGCCATGTCGTCGCAACTGCTCGAAGAATCATCACAGACCATCTCGAGTCTGTCGTTCCAGTACGGCTCGCTCACGACGCTCATGTCCAACTCGGCCAAGATGATCAAGACCATGGAGCGCGAGGATCTGATCGGCAAGGGCATGGTCGCTGCGGCGTTTTTGTTCTTCCTGTCCTGCGTCGGCTACATTGTCTACGTGCGGCTGATCGGCAAGGGCATCGGGCTGCTTGGATTCTTCTTCCGGCTGTTCGGGCTCAATCGACTGCTCGGTGGGATGGCCAGCAGAACGCCCGAGGACGTGAGACAGAAAGCGACGCAGTGGAAGGACGCTGCGACGCAGGTGGTGGACAGCAAGACGATCGCAGACGTGACAAAGGCGCTGACGACGGCAGTGGCGTCGGCTGTCTCGGCGGCGGCGGCTGCACAGACGAGTGCAGTGACACGCAAGGTGAAGCAGGACGTGGTGGATCTGCAGGATGATCTCGAACAGCTCGTCGAGACGGTCCTGCCGCAACAACCGGCGAGCGAGCCTAGCGCAAAGACTCGAGCCAACACGCTGCCTGTTGAACATGTCGAACTGTAATCAAGCCATTTCAACCTCGTGCGGTCCTTGCAGTCGTCCTTCGACAGTCACACGCAGAGTCTCTTGAGATGAAAAGGAAGCTTGGAGAGAGTCTATAGTACAATTTCGACGATTACGACGAAGCCACAGCAACCGATTCCGCAGCAGCCACCGGAGCGCTTGCGCTCGATGCGGGCTCTACAATCTTGTTGCCAATCCTAGGCTTGGACGCGGTCGTGACGAACTCGGTCGGCACAGGCAACTTCGCCGACGCCAGACGCAGCGCCTCCTTGGCGACCTCGGGCCTGATCTCCACAGGTCCGCCGATCTCAAAGATCACCTTGCCCATGTTGGCCCTGCATGCCCAGTACTCGAACGTGCCCTTGCCCTTGCCCATACGCGTTTCGTTGCCCTTGATGCACACGGGGATGTCCGGGAACACGCGCAGGAACACCTGGGCGCCCTTGACCACTTTGAGCTTGCGCTTGAGCGCCGTTTCTGCGGCGACGAGCTGTTTGGCGGAGAGGCGCGCGGGCGCGAGCAGGCGGATGCCGTAGGCACCTTCTTGGACTGTGGTGCCTTTGGTCGAGCCGCCCGTGTTGAAGGGGATCGTGATCTTGTGTGCCTTGCGGTACTTTGTTCTTCGTGGTGCGAGGTTTCCTTTGTGTCGCACGCCGCCGAGCGTGGAGAGGTGTGGTTGGGCGGGGAGGGCGGTGCGCAGAGATGGGCGCGGCGAGGAGGCCATGTGCAGCGATCGGATCGAAGAGGTGGAGACACGGGCGGAGGATGGGCCAGCCGTGCTAGCAGCGCCGAGGCCTAGTCTGCTGAATGCAGCTGTGAGTGATGACAGCATATTGCAACCTCGTTATGAATGTTGAAGAGATGGTGATGGTCGCGAATAGGAACAATGCTGTGAACAAGTGATGGTCTCGTCTTGCGATGGCTCGGAAAGGATTCTTCCAAAAATCAGCCGACCGAGAGGAAGAGCTTTTCCAGCCAAAATCGGGTTGACTGTACAAATCGCCGATTTGAAACTGACTCAAGCACGATCCATAATCAAAACTTGTTTGCCTGCACCTCAACTGACTGCGATTGTGCCTCCCTCGAGCTCACCCAAATTCAACTCTTCCAAAAACCTCCACTCGAAGCTGAGCCGAGCCAAGCTGCGATCCATCATCAGCTTCCACCTCGACCCTCAACCACCAACACCATCCCATCCTGCATCTTGCCACAAGCGACTCGACTCAGCGAAACGTATCGCAAAACCACACCCACTTCGCGAGCTAGGCTAGATGTCCACCTCGGCGGATCGAACGTACGAGCAGCAGAACGACTCGGCTCTCGACGCCCTCTACTCGAAAGTCTCCTCGCTGCGGTCCGTGACGATCGACATCCACAACGACTCGGAGAACCAGCGTGCCGGCCTGCTTTCCCACACCTCGGATCAGTTTGACAACTTTGGAGCTCAACTGCAGCGCACGTCGAACCATTTCTCTAGGACCATTGTCAACGGCGCGCGGCAGCATCGTTTGACGCTCTACATTGTGGGTGGATTCGTAGGCTTGTGGCTGCTGTACAAGCTGTTTCTTTGAAGCATGATTGCTGTTGGGATCACGCGCGCTGCGGTACGACCCGTGGCGGCCAATGCGGCTCGATCGGCGTCGCGGCGCTCGGTAGCTGTGCGTACGCTGGCACTCTCTTCAAGAAGCCCTGCATCTCTTCGGACAAAGATCGCAGCGACGCCATCGAGGCGCATCACACCCGCCACCTCGACACGATTCACCTACAGCACCTCCTCTTCCGCCGCATCGACCCCGCTCAAATCATGCCCCAACTGCAGCGAGCCGCAACCGCTCGAATCGCTCTCCTGCCCGAAATGCAACACGCTCCAACCGCTGCCCTCGGACATCGACTTCTACAAAGCCATGGACCTCGACCTCTCCACGGTCCCGCAAGGCGGGTGGGCCGTCGATGCATCTGCGCTCAAACGGGCGTGGCGACTCAAGATGGCGGTCACGCACCCGGACCGCATGGTGGGGCGCACAGATAAAGAGCAGCAGATCGGCGCGCAGCAGAGCGCGCTCATCAACCGCGCGTACGAGACGCTGCTCCACCCGCTCGCGCGTGCGCACTACCTGCTCGAGAGATACAATGCACCCGAGGTGGGCGAGTCCGACTCGCTCGAGGACCCCGAGCTGCTGATGGAGGTCATGGAGCTGCGGAAGAGGCTCGAGGAGGCCGAGAGCGAGCACGAGGCCGCCGAGGTCAGGGCGGACAATGCCAAGTTGCTCGACGCGAGCGTGGCAGCGTTGGCGAGGGCGTTTGGAGAAAACCCGCCCGATCTCGAGGCGGCCAGGGAGGCAGCAGTGCAGCTGCGCTACTGGACCAACATCGAAAAGGCCGCGAGGGAGTGGTCGCCCGGCAAACGCGTCGAGCTGCAGCACTGAAGCTCGGCTTCCGTCGCTGCTGCACATCTTGTGGATACGAATACATAGACTTGCGCTTGAACATTGCTTTTTGACAGTGAAGAAAAAAAAGCCACATCGACCAGAGCGATCGATCCATGCCGACAGCGTTTCGGGCGCGGCCGCTACGACGGTGCGCGTGGCTCGTGTGGCGTCCGTCTTTGAGCGTGAGACCGTGTTGGATAGCGGGACGCGCAGCTGGCGTTCGTTTCGAGCTCATCCGTGCACGCTGCTGCGGAATCGAGTTCGAGGCTCGACTCTGAGTCGACACTTGTTGAAACAGTGTGGCATTGGCAGAGCGGAGAGGCTTCTTCGCGCAATTTGCTTTGCAGCGTGCGCGCACACGGGCCGCGCTCAAGAAACAACATGCCTTGGAGCGGTCAATTCTTTTCGAACACATCTCCTCATCAAGACATGAAAAGGCTCTTGCTCTCGGTGCTAGACTGAAGATGACTTGGAGCGATGACGAGTTTGCACTTGACGAGACTTCATAAACGATCAAGGCTCGGCTGTCGATGACGAGGCCAAGGATGGAGCTCGAGTCGCGTGCGCAGTCGAAATGAAGCCGCAGTGGGGGTCAGAGACGAGTGCAAGGGCAGAACGAAGGCTCGTGAAATGGCAAGGGGAATAATCCTGGCTCAGCCTCGATTCAGGATTTTTAGCTCGAGACCCGCCAAGTGCCGTCGATGCTCTCGTCGAAGCGCATGCATGCAGCCTAGACTTGCTCAACTGGGCTTGCCGCGCGTGCCCAACCCACCTTTTTGTGGCCCCGACGTGCGCCATTCCACACGAAAGCGAGAGCAGAGAGAGTCGTGTGAATTGACGATTTCGACGCGCTGCCGAAGCTCTGATCCGATAACGTAGTTCCCG
>LT795071.1:210800-239742 GCA_900162835.1 Sporisorium reilianum f. sp. reilianum | reverse complement strand
AGAGAGAGAGAGATTCAGCAAGGTGCATTTAGGTTGAGGGTGGATACTTGCCACGACTCCCGTCACCTTCATGTGACCGCTGAGCGTGATTGATTCACACTTGCTCTGCAACAGTCATCTCTCCACCTCGCTCCCTCGCCTCGCCTCTCGCCTCCTCCATCCTTGCCCCCCTTTTCAGCTCGTCCGACCTCAGTCTTGCTTCTAGAGCACCACATTCTGGCTTTGCTGTCCTGCTGCCACCGACAACGGCAGAAAGCCTTCAACTGCGACGCTTGGACGATCAAGCCTCTCCGACTTGGTCCCGACTTGGTCCCGACTGGTTCTCGCTGTGTTTGGCAGCACTGCAAAAGCGCTGCATCCAGATCGATCGAAGGCGACGCTGCTGCAGTCATTGGAAACGCATCGACTGCTTCTGCGTGTGCGACCCGGCGCGACCCGTACCGCCGCTGCAGAGGGTGCGAGCGATCTTGTCGATGCTTCGTCGTTGACCGCGCTTAGCGTTGTTCGGCGTGACTGGCACCTTTCAATGACAGCTTGACGATCATCAGCGTCACCTCGCTCTTGCGTTCCCCGCCTCAAGATACCCTGCATAGATAGAGATCGCATCGCAAGAATCCCGTAGATCTGTAATAGTGAAAGGTCGCAAGAAAAGCCGAAACAGCTCGAAAGGAAATCAAGGCTGGTTAGTAGACAAGAAGCATCCGGCACAGCACGGAGCGCCGCCCATCATTCGCCCATCAGAAGCGCGCGCTTCTTCAAAAGGCATCGCCAACCGGTCGCACAAGCCTGTGCAAGCCGAAAACGAGTCCCAACCGCGGCAAGCTCTCGTAGAGACTGCAAGCACAAGAGCAAAGAGCGTCTTCGGTCAGCGTCGAGGACGACATACCATAGAGATTGGACTTGACCAGGTGAGTTCCCGCTTGCGAAAGGAAACAAGCGGCGATGATGGTGGCAGAGAGAGACAACAGACAGCGTTGGATGGGGTTCGATAGCGAACGAAAAGAGACGCTTGGATGGGCCGCTGTGGAGGCGTTCAGTCGAAGAAGCTGCTGGGCTCCTCTGCCTCGCTGCGGCGGCTGCGGCGGCTGCCAGTGCCGATCGAGAGCTTCGGGAGCTCCGCAGCAGTTGTTCGAAGCTGCGACTCGGCTCGCCGCGACACTCTTCTTCTGCCTACTTGCGGGGGGGCTCGACTGGCTCGGACGGCAGGCTGCTCTTGCTCTTGCGATGCATCACAGACACGCGCAGCTGCGCACAACATCGGCTTGCTTGCACGCCGTGCGCTTGGTTGCTGCGAAACGGGCTCTTCTGACTCGTTCGGCCCAAGCCATCGGTACACTGCGGATGTGCTGCTGATGTGCTATGCTGTCGTGCCCTGTGACTGATCACGGGTGGCGGGCCTGGTCCATGGATTCCAGGCTCTCGGCAAGTGACGGCTCTTTCAGCTGCACAGCTGTTCGGAACGAGAGTGGCGGATATGCGCTTTCGCTGAGCCTCTCGCTCGCTCTCGCTTGTTCGCCTGCTTCTGTGGAGGGATGCACTGCGGATTGGCTTGGACTTGGATCCGGCCGTCCTCCTCTTCTTTTTTTTTTTTGGTCTGGCCACGTCGCCAGTCAGCCTGGCTGTTTTAGCCATGAGGACGGCAGAATCGCCTGCAGAATGGCGCTGCGCGGGTCCAGACCCTGGATGCCTTGCGCAGCAACGACAGCGCCGGCGTTCTCACTCTCGTAGCGGTGTTTAGCCAGAGACCACGCTGTGCCTCGACATGGCCAAAGTGGAAAAGGCGGAAGCGGTTCTCTGCTGCTGCTGCAAAAGACGGCTCTCTCTCTTCTTGCGCGGGTTGTCGCCTCTGGACCTCCCGATCGAGAAGGTCGGTCTCTCTTGTGCGACAGTCACTTTTCCTTCCGCCCCTCGTCATCGACATCACTCATCGCAGCCTCTCTGAAGTCACACGGGCCGCTCAGTCGCAGTCGCACCATGTGATAGCTAGCAAAGCAAGCAAGCAAGCCAATAGGCTCGACGAGGCCATCGCGCGTCGTGATTGGAGCGATACAGCCCAGATTCCCTTCCTACACGACTCAGCGGAGGCCCATTTCTGGCCGCCTTTTCTTCCATCGTCACTCGAGGCAGGGCAGAATCGTTGTCACCCTGTGCTGTTCCGCCTCTGTGCGGTTCAGTGCTTGCTGCCCGCACTGCTGGCGTTTGTGCTCAGTCAAGGCAGTGATTCGTCGCTAAGCTCTCAAGGCTAGACGCCGAACGAAAACTCCCTCTCTGAACTGCGAGCAGCAGGCGCTTCAGCTCAGCTGGATCCTTCGTTGAACCGAGGACGAACCGCGAGCCGGCCTGCCTCCGAGCATCGCGCGCTCTCTCTCTCGCTCTCCCTCTCGCTTTGCTACTTAAAGAGAGCTCAAATCGCTCGACCGCCTTGCTCTTCGTCTCTTGTCACACTCCCTTCGGCAGCTTGTCCTCGTCCTTCTCTCTTCTTCCATCCTTGCTGCTCTCCTCTTCAACTCCTTACATTGTCTCTCGACCCTCGTCTTACGACGAGTGATCACCGCCGCAACGCCACTCGTCGTCATCGCCATTGTCTCTCTTTCCACGGCGCTATCCTTTCCTTTCTCCGAACCAGTCCACTGACGCCAGCACCCTCTCTCCAACTCGTTTCTCTCTTGCGTGACCTTGTCGTCGCCCTCCTCAGCTTCGACACAACCTGTTCCGCCTCACTGCACTTCAAGCCCTGTCGAGCGGATCTAGAATCGACAGCGTCGAATCGACAGTCGAGCGAGCGCCACCTCCTTTTCGGCAACAAGCAAGACGTTCGCTCGGCGTCCACTTTCCTCCGTGGAGACTTTCGCAGATTTCCAGCTTGACAAGCGGTGGCGTCGTGTAGCGAAGAGGTTCTCGGTGGCCGTCGTCGACGTCAGCAATCAATCGCCCAGGCTCGCAGAATCTGGATCCTGCCAGCCTCGCCGTACGCTTGCGACTGCTGCCTCCGTTCGCATTGACATTGCAGCTCGATCCTCTCGAAGCAGCTTGTAGACGACTGTCGGCCTTAGACCTAGAGCTCGCAAGATAGGGACAAGGCGCACGTCTACACGGATCACCCATCTGTGTCCGCAGTTCAGCTTTCGGACAGACTCCCAGAGCAGACGCACATCCTCGATCTACAAGCGCCCCCCCCCCACGCAGCGCTAGGGTCCGCGGTGGAGCCGAGTCGCACCCGTCTCTACCACCTTTCTGTTCTCCATCGAGACTTGGGCAGCATGTCCGAACGTGTCGAGCCGGCTCAGTCGCGCGCCGTGCAGATTGGTGCTACCGACGCTTCCGTCTCTGCAAACCCGACTGCTTCGGCGCCGCGCCATAGCAATGCCAGCTCGCCAGACTCGTCTCCTACACCGTCCAACCCATCCCATCCAGCCTCGCTCAACGGCGACGACGCGCGACATGGCACCTCTCCCGCCACCTCGATCGACGTCCCCTCGATGCTACCGGCTGGTCTCAAGCTCGATCTGTCCTCGAGCGGCGCGCACAGTCGTCAGGAGCAACAGGCTTCGCTCAGCCGCGCTGGTGTCGCGCGCTCTCCGCACCCGCTCGACGGCTCTCAAGAAGCGCGCTCGTCGCTAGCAGCTCGATCCGGCGGTATCCTTGCAACCATGCAGGAAGAAGACGGCCCAGCCTTCTCCGAGAGTCGACGCGATTCGACGCTCGGCTTTGATCCCAATCCGTCCTATTCGCACATGGAGCAGGCGATGCGTGCGTCGCGCCACCGCTCGGCCTCCAGCGCCGCAGCTCTGGCTCTTCACGGCAGTGCGGCTCCTTTTGTCGACCGATGGGCCAAGAACGCTGCGGGTCGCATCGCTCCGGCTCCGGGTGTCTCGTCGCGCACCATCTGGGAAGGGCCCAACACCGACTCGATGGCCAGCAACGCCAGCCCCAACCCTGCCATGCCGCAAAGGCCCGTTCCGCCGCTCCAGCGCGGCTTCTCGGCTTCATTCGTCCGCAGCAAGCCCGAGCCGGCCTCGCCCTCGCCGTTCCTCAGCTCGCCTGCCGGCTTCCACGATCTCGGCTTCGACTTTTTCGATCCTTCGCTGCGAACGTCGCGCGCCAGCGTCCACGCCACCACCGCATCTCCCTTCGGCGCGATGCCGGACCTCCCACAGCTCTCGAGCTATCCCGATTCGGCGGCGGCTGCAGACATGGGTGGCCAAGACTCTCAGCGTCCCTCCGCTGGCACCGAGTCTCGACGTCATTCGGTGGCCGGCACCGGTCCCAATCGCGAGCCGGCCGGCGTCATTGGTGGCCATCGACGCGCGATCGGCTTTGATGTAGCCGACTCGTATGCGCGTGAGGCCAATGGATCGTGGCCTCGCGCTGTCAGCCATGGCCGCGACCGCAGCGTCAGCAGCGTCATCCCAGGCTTCAATCCGTTTGCAGGCAGCAGTCTAGCCTTGTCGGTCGACGACCTTGAAGGCGACTATCAGTTCGAGCCCTCTCCTCGCCACGATGCGCAGCGCTCGGATCTGCCTGGCAGCAGCGCAAGTGACGCCAGTCCGTATGCAGCATCGATGCCATCTGCCTTTGACGATCGAGGCTTTGGCAGCTTCGAGGGCGGATCCGTCGGCTTGAACGAGACACCGCAAGCTCGTGGCCATCGCCGCGGCGGCAGAGACAGTCTGTCGGCAAGCTGGGACACGATGACGCCTTCGCAGATGGCAGCACGCTCACCTGGCGAGGGCCAGCGCACGCTCGCCGAGATGACGAGGCAGCTGCGACAGATGTCGATCGGCGAAGGCGACTTGCGTGCCCGTCCGCACTTGGCCGGTGTCGCCTCCATCTTTGACAGCCAGACAGAGGGAACTCGGACGGTGCGCGCGAGTCCCGGAACATCGCCCACTGGAATGCGTGACTCTGCTATGGATTCGAGTGCGAGTGCGAGCGCGAGCACGGGTCGCGGTCTTTCTGCCCAAGCCAAGTCGTTCACGTCCATCTTGCAGGCGCGTGCAACGATGGCACAGGATCAGGTCGACACTGGTGGCTACGCAGCTGTCGGCCCCGTCGACATGCCTTTTTACGGCTATGCTGCTGGACCCGCTTTGGGTCCCAGTGGTCGCATCATGCCCCAGATGGCCGCTGTGCCTCCGTTCCTTCCGCCGCCGCCGCCGCCGCCGCCGCCGCCGCCGCAGCAGCAGCAGCAGCTGCTGCTGCAGCAACAGCTCGCTGGCTTTGGTGCATCGGTCATCGGCGGTCTGCCTGGTCTGGGCCCGCTTCCGTCGATGTCGACGTCGTCGAACGACCTGACGTTCTCGAGCCTGGCGGCGCTTGGACCGATGCCGCCCTCGTCGATGGGACCTTTCGGTGGGTTTGGAGGCGCAGCAGGTGGAGCTCTGTCGAGTGCAGGCACGACGAGCGAGCTGCAGGATCTGGGCAAGGGCGTGCCGCTGACGAGTCTGTCCAAGGAGACGCCGCTGTACATTGTCGAGTTCAAGCAAGGACGCACGGATCTGTTCTTCCGCTCGACGTCGCCGTCGCAGTCGCCTTCGAACCGCGATGGCGAGCCCATCCGACGCGGCGACTTGGTGATTGTGGAAGCGGATCGCGGCAAGGACTTGGGCACGGTGGTCAACGACAGCATCACGGTGGAGCAGGTGCAAGCTTTCCTGGCGCACCAATCGGATCTGACGATCGGCACGGCAGCTGGAGGAGGAGGAGGAGGAGGTGCCGCCGCCGCCGCTGCTGCCGTCGCTGGACTGCAAGGTCAAGGCGGCCTGTTGGCTGGTGCTGGTGGCGCGGGCTCGGGCGCGGGCGACGAGACGTCTTCGAACGCATCGGGTCTGAGTGGCTCGCCCACTTCGACGACGGGTGGATCGCAGGCCTCGGTCAGCACGCACGCCATGGCGGGCGCTCGACCGATGCGCACCATCAGTCCCAAGCGGCTGTTCACCAAGGCGACGGCCGCGGACACGAGCACGCTCTACTCGAAGGCGCAGGACGAGGAGCGCGCGCTGCAGCTGTGCATCTCGAAGGTGATGCAGCGCGGACTGCCGATGAGCGTGGTGGCGGCCGAGATGCAGTGGGACCGACGCAAGCTCACGTTCTACTATACGGCGAGCATGCGCGTCGACTTTCGCGATCTGGTCAAGGAGCTGTTCCGGCTGTACAAGACGAGGATTTGGATGTGCCATCTGGGCCATCCCAGCGGCGCCGGCATGGGCTGAGGCCGTCGATTGCTGGCACAGGCTCGGCTCACACACACACACACACACTCTCTCTCCCTCACACAACCGAGCGACTAGGAGAAGAGATTCCATCCCCCCCATTAGGCCTCATTAGCGACAGGTTCTGAATACTGTATTCGAGATAGCATGGCCATATCCCCCACCCCATCTGCTCTATGACTGTTGGGTCTTGTGTCTGTGTATGGCAGTGAAAGCAGAGGTGTGACGAGTGTCGACTTGGCGCAGCGTCAGCCAGCATGGTCGAGAGGACCGACGTCGAGGCTTTTGAAAAGGTGCAACAAAAAGGTGGTCGCTAAATTGAAAGAAAAATCATGCTCGTTGCCTCCTCGAACCACAAAAGCGGTTGCTGCAACGATGCGCTTTTGACCAAAGTTGATCGGTTGCGCCTGCATCGCTGCAACGAACAGGTTGAAGTTCTGCTTGCTTTCCAAGCCAAGCGCAAAGAGAGATGGAGCGAGAGAGAGAGAGAGAGAGAGTCCGCGCGCCAGTTTGGGGATGTCTTTGCTCGGTCTCGGGAAACGTGCTGCGGTGCTGCGACTTGAAAATCGTGCTTCAATGACATGTGACCCCGCACGCGCCAACACGCAAGCCACACCCCAACGCTGATTTCTTCGCAGACCGCCTCGCCTCAAGAGGATGCAGAGTTCCCGTGACGCTGCTGCTGCTTCGACTTTTGGCTGAAGCAACCAATCATCTCGTCTCGATTGCTTTGACCCCCGCTTCCTTCATCATCACCATCACCATCGCCATCAACTCCATTAGCACACACACACTCTCCCTCCAACGACGACACTTTGTAGCAGCCTCCCCCCCATCTGCATTCAGCGTCATCGTCCCGCTCCACCTCAACATCATGGTCTGGTCTCCCCCCGTTGCTCCGACGTCCGCCGAGGACAAGTCGAGCTTCGCATACGAGTCGACGGTGCACCGCTGGCCTGCCATCTTGACGCAGGTCATCGATGGCATCTACAGCGCCAACCATGCGCTCTCGTACTCGCGCACCAACCAGTCGGCCAAGATCCAGGAGGGCAAGCAGATCATCGAAAGCGTGGCCGCGCTCAAGCACGACATGGGCCGCGACCGCCCTCTCGAGCCCATCCGTGTCGTCTCGGGCCACGACGCCGACCAGGGGCCTTCGACCGAGCTGTTCGACTCGACCATCGAAAAGGAGAAGTGGACGTGGTTCAACGCCCCCTGGCTGTTTGCCGAGTGCTACCTCTACCGCCTGCTTCGAAGCTTCTTTGCACGCAGCGAGCACTGGAAGCAGTACGACCCCTTCTCCAAGACCAAGCTCGACATGTTCAAGAGCTCCGGTACCGCCATCAGCGCGCTCGCCGTCACCATCCAGGACCTCGTCACCAAGTCGCTCTCGTCGGAAAAGGGCGCCGAGTCGACGCCCGAAGGCCGCGAGATCCTCTTCCACGAGATGGCGCAGATGTCGCTGTGGGGCAACGCCACCGATCTCAGCCTGCTCACCAACCTCTCGTACGCCGACTTGCAAGCTCTGCAGACCACGGGCCGCGAGCAGCA
Organism: Sporisorium reilianum f. sp. reilianum; assembly: GCA_900162835.1. Classification (NCBI taxonomy): domain Eukaryota; kingdom Fungi; phylum Basidiomycota; class Ustilaginomycetes; order Ustilaginales; family Ustilaginaceae; genus Sporisorium; species Sporisorium reilianum. Next base: position 231,979 of record LT795071.1, on the reverse strand, counting down.
GCAAGCGCGCAGCAAATTCATCCTTGCCAACGACCTGGACCAGGCTTGGAACAAGATCTCGTCGCTCCAAGGTGGACGCGTCGACATTGTGCTCGACAATGCTGGCTTTGAGCTGGTGACCGACATGATCTTTGCCGACTGGCTGCTGACCACGCCTCACGTCGATCAAGTCGTGTTCCACCCGAAGAACATGCCCTGGTTCGTCTCGGATGTCACCCCGCCCGATTTCCGCCACACGATCGAGTCGCTGCTCGAGCCGAGCTTCTTTGCGCGACAGGACGCTGGTCAGGACCGACACCGCAGCGTCAGCCGCAGCCGAGACCTGCAGGCCGATCCGAGCAAATACTCGGTCAACGCTTCGGGAGGCCAGGATGCGCAGCCTGCGGGTTCGCGCTCGCTGCAGATGGCCGACGACAGCAAGGAGCGCGGTCGCTCGCCTCACCCTCCCGGCAATCTGCACCTGCAGGCCAGAGACGGCAGCGTCGACTCGACGGGACGCGGCCGTGCTCCTGCCGGCAGCCGCAACTTCCAGATGGACCCTGCTTACTTTAAGAACGCTCGCTCGCAGACCATCTCTCCGAGCAGATCATACGTCATGGACAGCTCGCGCTTCTCTTCGCTCTCGATCCACGACGAAGAGGGCGACGAGCGAGACGGCCGAGGCCGATCGATGGCGGTCAAGGACGAGACGCCTTGGTCGCAGACACCCGTGCAGGCCATGGTGAGGCGGTGGATGAAGCACATGGAGGAGGGCCGCTTCAAGCTGTCCGTCCCGCTCGACACGCCGTTGGGCGCTGACACTGGCTCGGCCAACGGCTTCTGGACGCAGCCCGTCTCGTACGCCAACATGGCCACCTACTCTCCCGAGCTGCACACGGAGCTGGCCACCAAGAGCGACCTGGTCATCTTCAAGGGAGATCTCAACTACCGCAAGCTCACGTCGGACGCTACGTGGAAGGCCGAGACGAGCTTCCGCGAGGCTTTGGGCCCGCTCGCCGGCACGGTCGAGATCTTGGCGCTGAGGACCAACAAGGCGGATGTGTGTGTTGGACTCAAGCCTGGTCAGGAGGAATGGGTCAAGGGTCAGGACGACAAGTGGCGTGTGGATGGCAAATGGGCCGTGGTGCAGTACTGCCCCAAGGACAAGTGATGCTGCCGTTGCGATGGCAGAAGTTGTAGAATGTAGATGGTTTGACGAAGAATGGAACAGAACGAATGGCTTTTCCAGTGAAACGAGTGGATCATGAAGGCTCTTTGCTCGATGCGGCTGGTTGCGTCTTGCTCTTCGAGCCGCTGTCCAGCTGCAAAGGTCTGAACTCGCCCAAACCCGCCTTGACATCCGACCCCTTCATCCTGTTGCTCTTGATCTTTTTGCTCTCGCTCACGTAGACGCTATATCTGCTGTACAGCACAATCTCAGCGACGGCGGTGACAAGCGCAACCAACATGCTCGTCAACACCTTGTTCCCCACGCTTGCAGTGCCGCTCGCCCACCATGCAGCCGTGGCAGTCGCCAGTGCCGACAAAAAGATGTTGAGGATGACGCTGAGCTGACGCTGGGCATCTTTCCAAGCCTGTTCCTCACTTTGGCCTAGGAGGGCGAAAGAGGAGGAGAGATGTGGAGAGGCTGCGTGCGAGGAGATGCGTTGGTGGAGCGAGAGAGTGGGGTCGACGCCGGCGATGTTGATGTAGGAGGTGGGGATCTTGTAGCCTGTAGAGGCAGAGGTGGTGGACATGCGCTGATACTCGGCCTGCTCTTGGGCGCGCTTGATTGCTGCTAGCGATTCTTCGAGTTGCTTCGACCGTTCAAAGACTGGTTTGGGTGGGATGTAGACTCGCGATCCCGTGACGAGCGCCGACAATTTCAGTCTGGCCTTGTCGACGCTGAGTTCCGTTGTCGCTGAATCACCTTGAGCCCACGATGCGATGCGGACGAGTATCGTATGGTCTAGCACGACCGGTGCATCCGAGTCCGTTGCAGTGCTCGAAGTCGGAATAGCCGCACTGGCTGCCGTCATCTTGGGCTGTGCAGGCTGGTCGTTTAGCGCCGCTCTGAGCGTTTGCACCGCATCGTGTTCCGAGTCGCTCTGCAGCGCCAGTTGCCGGAGCAGCTGCGAGTTGGATGTGGAGAGTGTGAGTTTGGTCATCTCCAAAGACAATCTTGCACGGAGATGGTTGTGTGGTTCGTGTTGAGAAGCAAAAGCTAAGTCTGTCGAGATCCTCGGAACAGCCGCGGAAGTCGGGCTTGTGCTCCACATGTCCAATCGGCCGGCAGAAATGCGAACGGCTCGGCTGCAGAAAAAAGTGTTGGTCTCTCTGCCTTGCCGTGCTCTGGGCGCGAACTGGACGCGCTGCTGCGTATCTGAGACATGCATGGTCGATCCCTTCTCTCCGGGAAAAAAAAAAAAACCCCCCTCTTGCTTTGCTCGTCTTTCGTTGCGAATCAGACGCACAAACGCATCGATCCATGACCACGCCTTTCTCTGAATCGAGGCCCAAATCCCGCATACAGTACCAGATGAGCGGATACAGACTAGACTGCGTCGCAGTGACCCTCTTAGCTACAACGCTGGTCAAAGCGTAAGGTGGCCGAATGTGGGGTTGTGGCCTCCTTTTACGATTTAAGAAAAGAAAAAAAAAAAAAAAAAAAGTAGATTTCAGGAAAAGGTGCGGAGTTGTGTGTGAGAAAGAAAGGGGAGAGTGTCGGTTCGGCTGCAAAGCACCTGTCGCACGCCTAATCAACGCAAAAGGAGCTGCATCTTCCGGATGGTGGGCGTGCGTTGCGTGTGCGTGTGCACACTGCAGCCGAGAAAAAGCTTTGCTGCATGCCGTGCGTGCGTGCGTGCGTGCGTGTGTGTGAGTGCGAGCCGGAACCCGTTTCCTTTCCCACTCTAAAGTCACGAAGAGAGTGTGGACACGCATGTCACGCCTGCGCAACTCGCTCAAGCTCAAGCTTGTTCCGCCCGCACAGTGGTTTGTGCGGAGAGAGCTCACTCAGCGGATAGACAAGCACACTCCGTTGTCTAGTCCGTCGTTTCGCTGCTGGCAAGAAAGCTTGACATCTTCCTCTTCATCTTCATCTCCACCTTCATCACCACCTCGTCAAACAGCAGCTCCTCCGTCCAAACGGCCTCCAGCGTGGCTTCGAAGCGTGCCACTTCCTCGTCAGCATCGCAGGGCTTCGGCGGAAGTCAAGGTCCCACCCGCACAGCAACTGCTTCTACCCTTCATGTCGATGGTCTCATCCTAGTCCGAGACGGCTGCCTCTCTAGCTTCGACTGGGGCGTCTCCATCTGCTGAGCTGCTACTCCGACTCAGTCGCAAAAGGGTCTCTTGCTAGCCTCGGCTGGCATCAAAAACAGCCAAGATGGAGGGACGCACCCTCAACGTCGCCGCTCCGGTGTTTCAGCCGGCTGCGCTCGCCACTAGCAAGGCAGACACCATCACACCTGCACAGACGCCCGGTCAAGCTGTTCGTCCCACAATGGTGAGTTTTGACGCAACCGTAGCGCACGTCTGCTCGACTAGGCAGCCAAGACCGCAAGCACCTGCGAATCCGCACATGCTTGCTAACATTCTCCCTTCTCGCTCCTTTGACCGCAGCTGTCTCAAATACAGAATCAGATGACGCCCGTCGGTGGCATGCCTGGCGCTACCACGCATCTGAATGCCAACTCGCGCCCTTTTGTTCCTGGCGGTGGAGCAGCCAACCCCAGCATCTTCAAGCCACACACACCCGTCACACCTTACCACCCCCCTCCGCCACTTCTTACAAACCCATCGCGATCGCCACTTCCCTCTCACAGGCTAGGGCACGGCATGAACAACGCAAGCGTCCAGCTCACAGGTCTCCCCGCCTTTCTCGCAACTCCACCCACCATCCACCACATGCCGCATCCTAGTGGCTATGTCGGCCCGCCATCTCCCATCTCGCCCAACGCTTCCGGCCCTCCGAGCCCTTTCTTCATGCCATCCGGCCACGTCAGTCTGGGCATGCCTCATCCCGGAGCTGCTATGGCCGCCAACATGAAGTTCAGAAAGGGCAAAGGTCTGCCTCCCGTCACTCCGCTCAAGACGACCGGTCACAACTCGACTCCGTCCATCTCGATGAACCCGGCCGCATTTGCCGCCAGCCTAGCTGCTCTCAAAGCCAAGAAGAAGATCGTCGTGGCCTTACCGGCTGAACAACCGTTGCCAGACGACGGGGCGATGCTCGCTCAGCCTGAGCCAGAGCTTGTCGAGGATGTGGCGGACGGCGAGGCCGAGGACACGCATCAGCCTGCCAAGACCAGCAAGGCCGATGCAGCCAGGCGCTCTCGTGCTCGCGCTGCCGCATCGACTCGAAGCAGGTGGATCCAACGACAACCTTGGAGCTCTGATCAGCACGTTCTCGTCCCATGCATCGAACTGCCTAAAGACGCCACGGTGACTCGCGAGATTCATCCTGATCCATGGCCACACTCGCTCGGCCTGCCAGACACGATCGAGATCTACCTGCCAGGCATGAGTGCTTGGGACGAGTATCTCGAGATGCGCTACGAAGAGCAGCAGATGGAGGCGCAAGCTGCCCACAGCGACGTCGATGCCGCCATGCTCCACCACCCAGCTTTACTGCCACCCAACACGGCCGCTTTCAACGCAGACCACAGAGGTCGAAGCTTTTCCATCTCCACTCCCGCGGACCCGAGCATGGTCACCTTTAAGCTCAACCGCTTCCTGCAATCGCAGCAGCAGCAGTTGCAACAAGACCCCAATCAGCCTATCGGGCGAGACACTCCGACCAAGTCGAACAACCCAAGCGAGCCATTTGGTCGCTTCCAGACCGACTTGCCCGATCGCCTTCGCGAAGCGTTTGCGCGCCGTCTCGGTGACAATGCCGAACCCCAACTGCGTCCACCTCTCAAGCACAGCCACACCATGTCGCTCGGCTTGCCCAGCTCAGGCGGGCCGTTTGGCCCCGAGGTCTTCAGTGCTCTGGACATGATCCGCGCCAACTCCGACGGAGGTCCGTCCAAGCCTCCCTCTGAGGCACAAGATCTGCCAGAGAAGCCCTCGTCTGATTCCGAAGCACTGTTCGGCAGGCAAGAGATTCATCTCTCCAACATTGTAGAAGAAGAAGCCGAGCGCGAGTCGGAAGCTGAGCGGGCACACGTACGACACAACGCAACCAAGGGCACGAGTAGCGGCAACTGGCAAGATCTCGGAAGAGGTTTCGGATACGAGCCGGAAAAGCGCACCGCACAGAATGGGTCTTCCAGAAAGCATGCCCGGCAAGCCTCGAGGATCTCGGTCAGCACATCCAACCGTGGTGGCGAAGAGGGCGAGCAGCTTCTCGATGATGATGACCAAGACGTCGAAATCCGCACAAACCCCAGCGAGGATGCCGACGCTTCCGATTTCGAAGAAGAGCTTCACGAGTACGGGCCTGACCATTGGCGTGCGCGTCACGGCAGCGTCCACCTCTCCGCATTCGGCGACGCTCACGGTCGATACGGCTACGATGACATGTCGCAGGAAAGCGAGGACGACACCCTCAGGGACTCGCTCACGCCGTCGGACGAGCAATTCAGCAACCCCTCCGACGAGGAAGCTGCGCGAGAGGAGCGCATCTTGCGTCGACAGCATCGCGCTGCGGAGCGAGCCGCTCGTCAAGAGCGAAACCAGCGTCGACGCGGTCGTACCAACACCAACAACACCCTGCCTAGCAGCAGCATTGGCGAGGCTGAACTGCACGAGCATGGCTCATACGGGCCAAATCGAAATGAGCTGAGGCGGGGCTCGCGGCACGGCGACATCATCAGCAATCCGTCGGATGAGGTGCAGTCCGATCTGGATGACTCGATGACCTTTGGCCACAACGAGAAGTTGTACGTCGATGAACAGGGTCAGCGCTTCAGTCAGGACTTCCGCTTCCCCGCTCTGAAGCTGCCTTTCGCACCCAACAACGCACAAGCTCGTCCGAGCCGAGCCTCAGACGGCCGTCCACCCCTGTCCGGCACGCTTGGCCGAGCTTCGGGCATCTCGCTCCTCAATCCTGATGCCAAGGAGTTCGAGTTCGGCGGTGCAAGTGCCGCTGCCAGGTCTGTTTCTGCGCCCATGCCTAGCCAGCACAATGAGGCGGAAGCAGCGCAAGGTCAGCACTTCCGCCTTCCAAGCATCAAGACGTCCAGCTTTGGCTCGCTTGCAGATGCTCCCCATCTCAACGTGGAAGCGGCGCCCTTCAAGCCTGGCGCCTTTACGTTCAAGACCAGTCAGAGGCTGCAAGTGCCAGAGACGTCGCGTTCGGCATCGCCAAGCATCGCTGTTGCCGGCGTCGACGGTGACGTCCACGACCGAGACGCGGAGAACCGAGAAGTGCAAGGCCGAGAAAAGCGAACTCGCTACGGGCCCATCGACTATGAAAGCGAGGACGACGTGCGCTATCCTACGTACAGCACCAGCCCTCCTCGGCCACAGGCTTCGGCTGCAAGTATCGAAGGGCCGTTGCGCAGCTTCAGCACGCTGGCCAGGCAGGGTCCACCGCCGTTCCTTCCTCCGGGCTATTCGCAGCCACAGCAGCGTGCTGTTTCACACGAGTCTCGCTTCACTGCGGACGCGCCTTCGTTTGTGCCAACTTGGGCCAAGGGCAATCAGCAGTTTGGCGGGTCGACGAGCTTCAAGCGTCCATCGCTGCCTGATTGGGGCCACCAAGCGGGACAAGGGCAAGGTGATGGTGGGCAAGCAGCTCGACCTTCGATCTTTGACCCTACCTTCTTCACGCGAGAGACGGGCAGCAAGGCTATCCCCATCAAACCACCTCCCGGGGTTGATCGATCGGACAGTGCGGCTCAACAAGCACGGCAAGCAGCTTCGTCTTTGTCGACGTCAGTCTCGGTCGATAGTCTGCAGGGCAACGCTGGCCAGACCTCGACCGAAACTCTCAAGCCTCCTGCTGCTTGGCAGAAGCCGATATCGCCTCGGTCAGCAGAGCGAACGCAACCCATGCACATCCCTGTGGGACCTCACAGCTCTCAATCCTCCTCCGCCTCGTTGGCTTCAGATGTGGGCTTCCCCGCGTCAATTCGATGGGGAGGCCACCGTGCACGTTCAAGCATCAGCATGTCCTCTGTCGAGAGGCGAATGCGTAAATCACAACACGGCCACTACGACTCGCGAGGTGACAGTGGCAACGGTGACTATCAAGACGAAGACGACGAGGAGAGTCTCTCCGACTTTGTCGAGGAGATTGTGGACCGTGTCGACAAGGCACTCGAAGGATGGGCCGGCAAGATTTTGGACGAGGTGACCATCATGGGCCAGGTACGCCCGCATCCGCGTAACGTTGCCGCTGCCGCCGCCGAATTCGCTATAGATCAAGACAAGCTCGTTGAAGAGATGTTGAGGCGCATGGAGGAAGCGTTGGATGTGCATCTTGCCTCTTCCTTCTCGCTTCATGCCAGAAAAGCGACCGGCGCATCGGACGAGACACAGACCACGATTCGACCCTCCCAGCCAAAACATGCTTCTTCGGACGACAAGATGACTTCTTTGGGGCTAGTCGATGCTCCGGGCGAATGGGACTTTGACTACGTGCAGGAGATGCTCGACGTCAAGCTGGGCGACTTCCGCAAGCAAATCGAAGCCAGCATGGCTCAGATCATGGACAAGCTCGAGGCGCCTGGTCTCATTTCTCCCGGTGCAAAGCACGTCGCGAATGGGGAGGCTGCCAACGGCACTGGTCTGCCATCCGACTTTGCGGAAAGTATCACGGCGCGACTCCTGGCCCAGGTGCAAACGCTGTTCGAGAGGTACACCAGCTCAAGCAGGGAAGTCCAGTCGGCTTCGGCTGCAAAGCTGCAGCAGGCGATGCAGTCCAAGCTGGACGAGAATCTGGTGCTGCTTTCCGAGAAGGGGGCGGCAGACCGTTCCAGCATCCAGCTGATGCTCGAGTCGGAGATGCACGAACTGGAGCGGTCCATCAGCGAAGTCGGCAAGTCTGTCAAGGATCGTCTGCAGTCTGCGCTCGAGGTGAGCTTGCCCTCGCTGCTGGAAAACAAGGCGGCGAGCGACGCAAGTCTGGCCGACAGGCTCACCAACAAGCTCGGCCAGGCGCTTGGTCCCGTCTTGTCAGAGGAGCGAAGGTGCCTGTTGGAGGAGCACCAGACGAGCCGAGACCTGTTGTTGGAAGCCGTGCCTTCCTCGTCTCAAATTGCACAGTCGACGGTGGAGCTGATCGAGCCGCTGGTGAAGAGCCTCAAGAGCGATCCGATCGACTCGGACGCGCTCGTGTCGCGCTTGGCCGAGGTGATTGGCAAGCAGTCGATCGAGCACATGGTGGATCTCAACCCGGTGCTTGCGCTTCTCGAGCCGCTGATTGTCAAGCATGAAGAAGCGCGAGCTTTCAGCAAAAAGATCTTGCAGCGACAGGAGGATACCGAACGCACGCTGTCGGAGCTTCCAGGCGCTATCAACGCCAAGACCGAGATCTTCCTCTCGAGTGCGAGCGACGCAAGCGAGAAGCAAGGTCTCGTCCTAGAGAAGATCGCCGAGATCAAGGCGCAGCTCAGGCGCGAGGCCGATGCCTCTTCCAGCGCGGCGTCCATCGATACCGCAGATCTGCACAAGAGGCTCGAGGACCTTGCGAAGGACAGAGCGCTGACGCAAGAGACTGCCGAAAAGACGCTGGCGGAGCTGGCGGGTGTCTACCAGGTGCTCGACTCTTCGTACCAGGCCTTGTCACGATTGGAAGCTCAGCACACGTCGAGCGAGCAGTCTCACCGAGAGCTTACGGCTAAGCTGGAGAAGCAGGCGCAGGCTGGCGCTGACCTGGCACGCGAGCTCCGAGAGGCTGAAGGGCGTGCCGCGCGCGCAGAAGCTGCTCAAGCTGAAGTTGCTGCCAGGCTGGCATCTTCAGATAGAGAATCGGCCATGCTGCGGGACCAGCTCGCTCAAATGACAGCAGAACTCGCCGCTTCCAAGGCAGAACGGGCTCAGGAGCGAGAAGCTTCGGCAAAGGCTTTGGCAGAAGCAGTGGCTCGAGCGGACCGAGCCGAGACTGCAAGTGTCGAGACGCAAGACCGCATGGGCCGGTTGCTGGAGCAGGCCACGGTGTCGGAACGCGAGGCATACGAGTCGGCCAAATCGGTGCTGGAGCGTGCCTCAAAAGCAGAGGGTCAACTCGCCGCTCTGGAGAAACGCGCTGCTGAGCAGGACAACAAGATCGCCAACCTGCAGCAAGTGTCAGCTACGCAAAAGCAGAAAGCGGCCCAGAGCCACCAGAAGCTGGCCGAGGGCGAGAAGCGCGTCAAGGAGCTCGAAGCCAAAGCGGAGCAATTGACGGCAGCTACAGTGCGTCTGGGAGTGCTCGAGGTCAAGGCGAGCGAGCTGGACGATACGCGCCGCCAGCTGCAGCAGAGCGAGGAGAGGGAGGCGCACGCCACGGAGCAACTGCGGCGTTGCGACGAGCGCTTCCAGCAGCTGGAGCGGGACCTGGTCGAGATGAAGGATGTCTTTGTGGAGAGGAGTGTGCACGAAGCGGTGGAGAAGAGGCTCGCCGAGAGTCAGAAGCTGGTGCAGCAGTTGCAGGCGAAGCTGGCGGCGGCGGCGGCGGCGTCAAGAACATCCGATGGATGGGAAGCAGTCGAACAGCCGGGGACGGGCGCGTGGGCGTCCATGCATGCTCCGAGGATACACGTCGAGGAAGAGCAGAGCGACGAATCGGCAGAGTCTGCCGCTAGGTCGACCCGATCGGTGTCTTTCGCTTCGACGGCGGGAAGTCACGGAAAGAGGGAGGTCGAGGTGGATGAGGGAGGGTGGTGGTCGTAGAAGCCAGCAGAGGGGAGTTATCACTGTCATTATACCATTGAATCAAGCCATTGCAAGTGCATCATTGGGAGCTGGATGCTGTCAGAGGAGGAGGTTGTCTGATGAGAAGCTGATGAGGTGTGGTTCGCGTCTCAGGGTCCAACACTGGACGCAAAAGTCCGGAACCCGGAAAGAAAGCCCGAACCGCACTCCACACTTTTTTTCCTCCGTGCATCCTTCCCGCGGCTCGCACACCATTCAACGCATCTTCGCCCTCCAAAAGCATGTCACGAAAAGTCGTATCGTACAGCGACATAAGCGAGGATGCGCCCTTGCCACCCGCAACATCGCCAGCGGCAACGCAGGGTGAGGCAGGACCGTCAACGAATGGCGGTGGTGCAGCGAAGCGGAAGCGCAAGGCTGGGGCGCAAATGGGGAGCGGCAAAGTGGGGAGAAAGGGGATGGTGCACTGGGATGATCCGTCGTACGGTGCTGCTGCGCGTGAGGAGGAGGGTGTGGATGGGCAGGATGACGAGGATGGGGGGGGAAACGACGGCGTCGACGAGGCGTACACTGATTGGAAGTACGACGAGTGGGGCGAGCCTTACGGATCCACCCACGGCCACTTCGACCCCGAAGGCGCTCACGACGACTACGAAGTGGACGACACTACCGCTCACGATGCACACTACGACAACGACGACCAAGACGACGACGACGCACCGCTCCCATTCGCCATCCCAGACATCGCCGAGTTCCACCGCACCCTCCAACCCCCTCTCCCCTCCCCGCACTCCACCACCCCGATGCCCACACACCGCCCACCGCACGCAGTCGGGGGCGGCGGGCGCACGCTCACGCACACCGAACTCTTTGGCCCCACGAGCATCACCACCACGTTCAACGCCGCCCTGACGCAGTACCACCGTATGCACGCTCTCGCGCCTCCGCTCCTCACCACAGAACCGGCACACGCAGCGCTGTGGCACGACGCCCCGGCACACGACTCGCTCCTAGCGCAGCAGGTGAAAATGGATGCAGAGCAGGTCGTCAGCTTGCGTTCGGCCGCACGCGCGATCGGCCATGCCACCGGGACAAGTGGCACAAGTGGGATGGTAGGGATAGGGAAGCAGGGGAAAAAGGGCGGGAGGACAGCAGTGACAGTCGTACCGCACGCACACGTCGAGGGAAACGCGGCCTGGCGCAAGGCGCTCAAGACCGTCGCGTCCACGCCGAACCGCATCGGTATCGCTGCTCCTAGCACCACAGCTACCGTCACAGCCACGCAGAGCGGTGCACTTGATTTGACGACAGTATCAGCGGAACAGGACCGGCTGCATGCGTACTGGTACGCCGGCTACCGCGCGGGCGTCGCTGCCACTGCCAAAGCTGATACTGAAGCTGGTAAAGCCGACGCATCCACAACAGCTGTCCAGCCGCCCACGCCTCGAGCAAGTGCCCACGCAGCCGACGGAATCGACGTTGACGCCCAAACCGACGCTGCTGCCGACACCGGTACTGCAACCAGCAGCGCAAACGCCACAGAAGCTGCTTCCGATGCCGCATCCGCAACACAGACCCTCTGACACGCACTCTCGCCGTTCACACCATCTTACCATCGCACACACGCTCTTGCGCGCACACACACCCAAAAACAAGTGCAAAAGACCCAAACCTCTTTTCATCTCTCTTTCAGCGTCCTTGCTCGGCGCTCACTCGTCGATCAGCTGGTCAACCGACGCACTCCGCTCCCTCTCCCGCTGCGCGCCCTCCACCGCACCCTCGCGCGGCTCACCCTCTCTCCGCACACCATTCGCCTCTTCACCAACTGCCTCCATGGGCGAATGCGAGCTGGCACTCGCCGAGCTCACCCTCGTCTGAGCCGCAGCCGCAGCCGCAGCCACCGCCTCGTTCGACGGCTGCGAGTCGCGCCGACTCGACTCCTGCTCCTTGTACTTTTTCCAGCGCGATCCGCACCGGTCGCACAGCGTGCCCGGCCCATTGGGCCCGCGTCGGAACTTGGCGTCGTGCGGCGCAGCGCAGTTGGAGCACGTCCGGTTCTTGGTCGACGCGAGCTTGCGCACGGGATAGCTCGACTCGGACGCAGCGGCATAACTGCCGCTCAGCGGACGGCCGCCAGCGATCGAATGCGACACATACTCCATCGGCGGCTCGCCTCGCATGCGCGGCAGCTTGCGCGAGCGCTCCATGTCGTCCACGTCGTGCGGCTCGTACGCGTGCACACTCGAGTACGGCGCGCTGAACGAGCTGCTGCTCGACGTGGACGGAAACGTCGTCAGCGCCGGCATCGACGAGCGCTCGCTGCTCGACGCGACGTACGCGCTGCTGTTGGCGGGCGGCGATCGCACCCCGCCCATCCCGCCGTACCGAGACACCGGCGCACGGTGCAGAGCCTGAGCGGGCGCCATGCCGTACCGGTCGGCGCGCTCGTCTGCATAGCCGTACTCGGCTTCCAGCGCCGCATTGGTCAGAGGCATACGCGCCAGATGGCGTGGCTCCGCATCGTGCGGGTCCGCGTGATGCATGTCAGCGTAAGCTCGGTGGCGAAGAGCACCGCCTGGATGAGCATACGCCAAGGGCGGGGTCGACAGCTGCTCGGGACCTCCTGGCGGCAGGTGAGATCGAGCGCCCATGTTGACGGGTGCGCTGTGCGGCGGTTCGTTGGACAGCGGGATCGAGGCGCCAGGACCGTCGCCATGGGCAACACTCGCCGAGACCGCATTCGAGCCGGGCGCGACGGCGGGCGAACGCCTGTCGTAGTCGGCTGGACGCGGCCGCTTGGCTCCAAGAGCTGCGGGAGGAGGCGGGAACGGCTGGCCTCTGTGATCGGCTGGACCAAAGTGTTCTGCATGTCGCTCGGCGACGCGTTCTCGCGAGGCAACCTCGGGAGCCGCAACAAGGTCGAGTCGACGCGCCAAATCGTCGCGCTCCTGTTCGGCGTGCCGAGCACGTTGAGTGGATCGCTCCAGCTCGCGCCGGAGCTTTTCGAGATCGACATAGGCCTGCGAGCTCTCGGCAGCCCCCTCGCCGTTGACTTGGTATGCCATCCTCGCTTTCACCAAGGCACGCACAAGGGGACGCACGACATCGTCGAGGTACGTGCGTTCGAGCAGATGCTCGCCGAGCGAGGTGGGGATAAACGTAGGCTCCTCGTTGAGGTCGTGCCTCCTGGAAGCAGCGTCAAAGAGAGCGCGTGGGCCAGGATGGTCGAACTGCGCCGAGTTGGATCGTTTGGGACGGGTGGGGAACGGATGCTCCGGATGCCGACCGAGATTGGCCGAGGGCGGCGATGTGATGAGGGGATTGGAGGCCGACATGACGTTGGGTGATCTGGTGTCTCGGAGAGATATCGCTTGGATCGAAGTCGTGTATGTTCGTCCCAAGAGAAGTGTAGATCTAGCTGATCAAGTCGAAATGGCGGATGCCGGCGACGGAAGAAACGACGAGGCTGGGCCAAAGTGGTGCGGATCTGCGATGAGAGGTGCCGGAATCCTATGCGGTCGCGATGTTGGAAAGGCTGCAGGATAGGTGTCGGGTCGAACAATGAGAAAGGATGAAAGGCTCGAGCGAAGGTGGTGGTCAAAGTTGACCGGCGTACACAAAGACAATGGAGGAGAGGGGACTGAGCGACGAGGAACGACTGGGTGCAAAGGTGCAGACGCTGTCAGAGTGGGTAGAGTCGATGCCGTCTAGAGGAGAGCTCAGCGTGGACTACGGCAGGCCACCGGGATGATGAGGGCAGGAAGCGGTGGTGAGGAAGATCGACACGGCGGATGGCGGATGGCGGTATTGAATGAGTGGATGACTGGCAGACTAGCACTAGCTGGCCGGAAGCGAGACCTCGATCTATCGATGCGTCGGTCGATCCCGTCGAACGGGGGCTAGTGTGCCTTACGGGAGAGGCTCGAGAACACCCAGACACGGAAAGAAAAAAGAGAGGAGCAGGAGCCAGGTCTTGGGAGTCGGGGGCCGAGTGGCGGTGCTTGCTTTCTTGGATGCTTGCTTGGATGGCTGCTTGATGGAAGAGAAGAGAAGAGAGAAGGGGTGAGGCAAAGATGGTCACCACCGAGGTGACAGGAAGCAAGAGCAATCTAGGCTTCGAGTCGATCGCTAAACCAAAGCCAAATGAGTTCGGCAAGGCACCAACCAATTCCACTTGCCATGCACAGAGAAAAACAAATCGAGAAAAAGCGCCTTGCACCACCGACGGCAGCCCCAATCCGATGACGAAAGCCGAAGATGCACTCGAATCCGTCAGGGTTTGGTGCACCGAAGAAGCCTCACAGCCGAGGCACAAAAGGCACGCAACTGCCGAGAGTGCAGCAGCCGCAGCCGCAGCCGCAGCCGCAGTTTTGAGCCCCAAAAAATCCAAAGCAAAATAGACTTTAGTGGATGCTCTCACTCTCTCGACAACGCCGACCATGCCGAATCATGAGACGAGCCAAGGCCCAACTGGCTGTTCTGCCTGCCTCACCTCGCTCGCTCGTGCTTTGCAGGCATGCATACTGTACGTGTGTGATAGCCTCCAAGCTCCGATTGTATCGACGCAGGTACGATAATTGTGAAAGCAGCGCGCGGGGCACAAACGGCAGCCGCAAAAGAAAAAGCGGTAAGATTAGATTTTCGTTCTTTTTTATTTTTTCGCTTCTGACCGAGATGCGCGAGCGGTGTCCACGCATTGTACGCCTGTTCCCGAACTCACCTTTGCAAGGGGGGGTACACAGGCTACAGCGGAGTGTGTCGGAGCGTCGGAGCAAGGCATTTGGATCCCAAGTGCAACAGTGGCCAAGTGCAAGCGTTGGGCGCATTTTCTCTCTCCCTCAAAGAAGCCGGATTTCGGGTTGTGAAAAGCAGCGCGGGATGTGTTCGGATCACACGGAAGCTTGGCCCTCTTGTGCGTCCAGTCCTGTGGGACCCCATGCAGAAAACCCAAACTGAAAATATCAATAAAAATTGAAACCCGCCTGCAAGCAGCTCGAAGCGAGACCAAGGCGAATCTCGGTGGGGGGGTCGCTTGGTCTGTCTCGCTGGTTCGTTTGCGGGCAAGATCTTCATGCCTTTCCTTCGCCTCCATCCTTTGTAGATGCGTGCCTCGGGCTAGTCGGTCACAGGTTGTACCTCTGGATGCCACCAACTCCACAACTGATCTGTCTCGTTGGGTTGGCCATCCGCTAGCATCCTTTTCGAACGCCGTCGGCAAGTTGTGTGCCCGAAATGCTCTGTGGCAGGCTCTCATCTGACGACACTGCTACGCCGTCGATCCAGAGGAAATGTGTCCAACAAGGCGGCACCTTTTTTCTTTTCTTTTTTTTTTGCGGATCCGCCCGCCGCCGCCCACATTGGAGCTGCCTTGTTCAGCAGGGCGCTGTAAGTTCCAGTAACTTAGTTCCGAGAGAGATGAAAGCATGCGGATGTTGCGAATCCTGAGTCTATCGCTTTTTTTTTTCTGGCAAGTCTCATTTGTTTCTTTCACAAGCCTCGAAATGAAATTAAACCTTCTTTTCTGCGACTTGTGCACGGCCTCGACCGATGTCGGTCGGATGGGTCGATTTTCCGCTTCAGAACAGTCAAGCCGTAAAGCTTAGCTGCCCGCGCGGCTCGACCGACGCGCAGACGCAATGCATCCAGCTCGACTCGAGCAGCAAGGCAACGCGCACGGCTCCGAACGCTCACTAACTTATCGATCACCATGAGTGTGCCACGGCTCGTGTCCGACTCATCTCCGCCCGCATACTCGCCCGAAGTTAGCCCCGCTTGATCCGGGGAAGTGGGGGTTAGTCGAACTCGCCTCGCGCCACGGGCCGACTCTACATTAGCGTCTTTTTTGGCGTAGATGCGTGGTTCATCGATAGCTGGACATTGCAAACAAACGCCTTGTTCAGAAAGAGGAAATGTTGATGGCTGCCCTCCCCGCACACGGCGTGCTGGTGTCTTACAGTACCTTTGAATTTCTTCGGGAATGACGCGCGGGCCCGCACCGAACTTCGGTAAAATGTTTAAGGGTAAGTTACGAGGACCAAGGAACAGCTCGAGTTGATGAGCAACGGCAGCTTCGTAATGGCCATGCCAAACCTGCGTCGGCCATTGTGCCCAACTCTTCTAGTCTCTGCATGTGACAATGGCAGCCTGCATCGGAGCTTTAAAAAGGGCTTTTTCCCGAGCTACTGGTCTGCTCGCCTGCGATTTGCTGCAGCAAGCTTTCACTTGCATCCATGGCAGTTTCTGAGCCCAACGTCGGCTGCACTTCCACTGTGCATTCCGCTGCACATCCGCCGGAAAAATTGACCGGTCAACTGGCCCATCACTCAAGGACTGAAATCACGCCTTCCACTAACTTGGCGAAAGAGACGGGCTGTCGCCGATCCAACGTCGGATCCGACACGAAGGATGACGACGGTACAAAAGTCCGTCTGAAAGCTGGTCGGTCTTGGCGCTGTCCCCTCAGATTCAACCGTCGTCCTTTGTCGAGCCGCGCTGGCCTTGCTCAAAATCAAGCTGAAGGTTTCCAAAATTGACCGACGGGATGGGCCAAAAAACCAGAAAGGCTTTCGCCAAGCATCGTCTCCATTGATCTCCGCTGCAAGTTTTCAAAGTGACACAGCTCGACGACCCGGCTGGATGCCAGGACTTGGCCCGAGGCAAGCAAGCAGCAAAGACTTGAGCGAACGTGCAGTCCCAGCTGCTTCCATAACCAAATCAAGCGGACTGCGAAAGCGCAAGAGACACAAACTCGCGTTGCTGCTCCAACATTCGAACACCATCAACAAGATGCGGCGACGCTGCACCTGCGCACTTCGCCTACCCATCCTGCAGCGGATCTGCTCAGGCCTTGTTCGCTACCGAAGTGTTCAGACGAAACACTAGCAAAGGCAATGCGAAACTGCAAAGCATGAAAAGAAAAGAAAAGGAGATATAATTTATTGAAAAAAATAAATTAATTAAAAATCAAGGCTAGTCCAGACGATTGACCTCTTGCGATGGGCAATCTTATCCTGTGGACGACGCTGTGCCTCTGCAGGACTGGGCTGCTCTCTCTGAGCACACGCAGGAATCGACCTTCATACAGTATCGATTCAAAAACACGCTTCAGACGTGCAAAGTTCAAACCCACTTTTTTTTTCCCCCTTCATATCGCCTAACAGCAAGCTCGAACTCGTCGTCGAGAGCGGGTTTGTGTCGACCTGGTTGCAAAGGATCTGAAGCAAACTGAGTTATGGCCTGACATGAGATCGATCGCTTGTTCGCTAGAGCCGCATCCTTCCAAGCGAGCACGTCTTTGTCTTACGGCACCAGCAAGCGGGATCCCGGTCAGGCGAGAGCTGCATCCATTCCACTGTTGGAATACAATAGACGGACACGGGCCAGGCGTTCGTCGGGGTTCGGCTCTGCAATTCGCATGCAAGCGAGCGCACGGTGAATGGAACACGTTGGCACGCACGTTGCTTGGGTTCCACCGCGAGCACCAGCTTGACTAGCGCCTGCCTCGTCGAAGCAGCGCCCGGCAGCCACACCTCGCTTAAACCGCGGTTACCGGAAGCCCGGCTTCGCTGGCTTCCTTTTGGCGTTCGCCACGCTTCCATGTCCGGGGTCGCCAGTCAGACGGCGATCCACAACCCGCCGCAGCTACAGTCGAGGGAAAAGGTTTTTTTTTTCCTCTTCCCTCTTCACTCGACCTCGGTGCCGCTTGTTGCGTGAGACTGATGCCGGCCATGCATGGATGATCTGTGGACGGCCGCGAGGTCAATCACTCAGCCTTTCACTGCATCGATCAAGGCAAAGCAAGGTCACTTTTGGTCGACACTTGGTCTGTCACTCGTACGAGATAAGTATCCGACGGGATGTCAGATTTTTCCGAGTCTGGCTCGCGTCGCGTCTGCTTTTTCTCCGCATGGCCAAGAGAGAGGGCGAATTTTTGAGGACCTTTTGGCTACTTTGTCCAACGAGCGGCGGCGCCTTGCTTCGTTCGTCGTCGACCAGAAAGACGAGGGTCCAAGACCCAACAACTCCGGCCGAACATCGTCGGCCGATCTCATATCGTCCTCCATCACAGCGGCGGTCCCTGCATCAGAAGCCGAGCCGAGACAGGGAGCAAGCACGCTGCGATCCATAAAGCCATCCATCCGACCTCCTCCTCGTCGCTCTCCTCGCCGCGAGACGCGTGAGTCAACATCGCACTGGCTAGGCTGCATCGTCAGCCTAGCTAGACTTGCTGCTCGCGAATCTCTCATCATCACGACCTCGTCGTTCAGCACCGATACCGACGGACGGACGCAAGCAAGCAAGCAAGCAAGCAAGCAAGCAAGCGAGCAAGCGAGCGAACATCGTTGGACGCGACCAGAGAGGACATCGTGGCAGTGGTTTCGGACACGGGCAGACATAGAACGGACTGCCGATAGACCAGCAAGGTGACCGCCTCGAACCACCTCCGCCATGTCGTCCCTCCACCATCCTCGTCCCATCGACGACGATCTGCCCGCCAACAAGCGCCGCAAGGTTAACACATGTCTCCAGTGCAAAGCGCGCAAGGTCAAATGCGACAAGGTCCGTCCGCTCTGCGGGCCCTGCCAGCGTCGACGCATCCCTGCCGACCGCTGCGTGTTTGCCGACGAGGCCGATCCCGAGACGCTCCAGCACTATTTGGGTCCCGACTACCTCACGCAGCAGGGCTTCGACACCAACGACACGGCATCGCCACCAGCCTCCTCAGCAGCAGGCTTGTTGGGGCTGCAGAATCCGCAGGCCCGCGCCGTGCTCGATCGCATAGCTCAGCAGATGCGCTCGGGCGAAGCAGTGAATGGCGAGCTTGCTGCAGCATACGATGCAGCCGGTCTTCTCGGTGTCGGCTCACTCAACGGCAATGGTGCTTCGGATGCAGCCGCCGCAGCTGTCGCTGCCGGCGACCCCAGCTTGGCTGGCACCTTGCTCGCTAGCGGTGCGACAGGTGCGAATGGCGATGCTACCGGCAAAGGTTCGGCAGACGCAGTAGGCTCCCTCTTGGCAGGCAATCTTTTCCCCTTCGCCTGCGAACCCACGCACGAGCGCACCAAGCTCATCCTGGGCCTGTTGCCCAACGACCACGTCGTCAACGTGCTCCTCGACAGCCTGCGCACCTTTGAGTCCAAATCCCCTCTCGGCATCAGCTGGCGTCTCATCCGCGTTCAGCTCATCAACCTTCGCGGCGACATCTCGGACTGGCGCACAGGCCAAGTGGACGAACCGGATGTCGATCTCACCTTTTTGGCGCTGCTCTTTGAGCTCATGGTGTCGGCTATCGACTGCAAGCCGATTGAGGAGATCATCGACGAGGGCATTGCCTTGACGGCGGAGCAGGTGCTAGATATGACCGACCGATGGCATGCTACTTGCCAGGCGTTGCTTGCTATGAGCAACTTTGCACACGAGCCCAACCTCAACGCTGTGTGTACCGAGTTTCTGTTTTATCTGTACGAGCTGCGACGCGGGCGGTCGAGAGTCGCTCGGGATCATCTACACAGTGTAAGTTGAACAACGGTTGAAGCTGTCTCGCTTCATGCTCTCTGCTGACTCTTTTCGTGTTGCTCTCCACACAGTCGTTTCAAAGCGCCAAAGCGATCTGCATGCATCAATTGGACTCGGCAGAGGATGACGCCGCACGATGGCAGTCCACTGCCGAAACGGAGGACCTCACCATCCGCACGGGCGCCGTCACAGCCATGCGCAAGGCGTACTTCGAAGGCGGCCAAGTGTTCGCGATCGGCGAAGAGCAACACCTGCTCGATTCCATTCGCACCCCTTCCACCCTTCGTCGGCGCGAGTTTCTGCAAACCAACATCCCCGACCGCACGCACCTCGTCCGCGAAGCAGCGCGCATGCTGTGGGTTTCCATCACGTGGCATCTCGAGCTTGTCACCCCGCCATGGCCGCTGGGAGAGCGCATCGACGATTCCAGCTGGACAACGAGGCTAGGCGCCATCGACGAGGCGCATCTTTCGGACGGCGAGACGGCGGCTCTTCCGACGGGCGCGAATCTGAGCTCGATCTCGACCCACTTTTTCCAGTTCCTCGCGGCGTCGACGAGCTTCTTGCTCCACCATCCGCTGCATCAGCAAGATCCAGAAGAGGCATCGACGGCCCTGCTCAGCACCATCACCGAGTGGAACAGTATAGCTGATGCGCATCTTGCACGGTTGCGCGAACAGGCCAGCGAGGGCCGAGCGATGTTGCACCACTTTGCGCTCGTCATCCACCACTGGACGCGCATCCGCTTGCTGCGCCCTTACCTGGCGCTGCTGCAACAATCGTCATCGCTCGCAGCCTCACGCGCCACACTCATCACGTCGTGCAGCGAGGCGCTGCTGCAAGTGCAAAAGATCATCGCCAAAGCCGACGTGGACCTGTCCATCTTCCAACCCGTCATCACCGCGGTCAAGGTCGACGCCACGCTCATCCTCGCAGTCCACCTGCTCCACTGTGCCGGCTCGAACGACACCAACTCGACGCAGCACTGGCAGGACACGCGCAAGCTCGCCAAGACGTCGCTGCTGCTCATGTGGACGCATGCGGCCGAGGCAGCGCCGCACCGGCTGGGCAGCCTTCCGCCGTGGCGCAAGCAAATGCGCCAGCTCGTCGAGGAGGTGTTGCTGGCTGCGTTTGAGCGCAAGAAGGTCGCGCTGAGGGAGCAGCCGCGCGTGAAGAATGAGGATGGCGAGGTGGAGGCCGGCAGGGAGCTGGACAGGGAGGATCGGCTGGATGCGCATCTGGGCGGGTTGGGCGATGAGGTGGCGCTCAAGGTGTATCGCGATCGGTTGTTGGGTGGCGAGCAGGCGCCGCTGTTCTTTGATGTGCTGGATGGGTATCTGCGGTCGCTCTGAGCAGGGGGCATGCAGGGAGGGAGGTGCGGAGAGGCGGTGAGGCGATCATTCGAGCACACAGATGAGTGGCACTCTCACACGGTGACGAATCATGATCATGGTATCGTTGCATTTGTCAAAGGTGATCATACGGAAAGGGAACAAATATGACAGAAACACATCTAGCGGAACGACGAAGCGTCCCACGTCAGCTGCGTGTCACCACTGGACGGGGCGAAACAAGGCGGCCTGGCTGCTCGAGGCATCCGGGTTGGGCACGTCGACGCCGCTGGCGCTCCTGCTGAGCGAACGCATGTAGTCCTCACCGTCGTCGACGAACCTGATCGACGGCCCGTGCGCAGTGGGCTTGGCGTCGTCGACGTTGAGCTCGGAGCCGATCATGGACAGTGCCTGGATGTGGACGTCGTTGACGACGATGCCGCTGGACCTTCGGCCGGTGAGCGCGTTGGCGGGGAAGCGGCCGCGCAGGTGCACGATGTCGTGGCCGGGCTTGGAGCGCTTGCCGCCGCCGCCGAGCGGGCCGGG
>LT795071.1:178237-210780 GCA_900162835.1 Sporisorium reilianum f. sp. reilianum | reverse complement strand
ACGCGTCGTCGGGCACGCCCACCGCCTTGGCGCTGCCCCAGCCGCCGCTGTTCTGCACGCGCGCGGCGACGTACTCGCGCAGCAGCATCAACCCCTGCGTCACGAGGAACGACACGACGGCAAACACGCCGAGCAGCAGGCAGAAGAACACCACGAGCGGCGTGCCGAACTGGTCGACGTTGAAGAAGCCGTACACGTACACGTGGTACCGCTTGTACGTGATGTCGACGATGCCGATGTACAACCCGAGGATGCCGACGATGGGCACGAGGTGCCACCACGGCCGCAGCGGCGTGCGCGAGAGCACGACGAGGTCGAGCATGGTCAGCACCCAGTTGAGCGTGTGCTTGCCAATGTTGCTGAACGCGCTGTATGCGTCGCCGAGCGGGTGGGCACCGCGCAGCACCGACCAGAAGATGACGAGCACGACGAGCGGGAACGACGACACGGTCGACACGAGCAGCGTGTGGCACACCTGCAGCGGGCGCGAGAACGAGCGGCTCAGCCACGAGCGCGGATAGCGCGACCCGACCTCGAACTCACACCCTTTGCCGTAAGTGAGCTCCTGCTCGATCTCCTCGTGCAGCTGTGTGCCAAACGCATCGATGCCCGCCTTGTGCCTCGCGATCTCGATCCTCCCCACGCCGTTGAGCGGATACGCCTTCTCGAGCATCTCGATGCGGCTGCCGCCCTGCTGCGCACTCGCGCGCGTCCACCGCCGCAACGCCCACCAGAAGCTCAGCGTGTGCACCGCCGACATGAAAAAGTACACGCTGTCGCCCCAGAAGCTGAGCGAGGTGAAGAACGTCACCGTGCCGATCCCCTCGACCACCGCCGTGCCGAGCGCTGTGACCAGCATGTACACCGCCACGAGCACGCGGAAGGCCGCGAGCCAGGGCACGGGCAGGATGTACGACGTGACGAGGCGGTGCTGCGGGTCGAAGGGCGTGTCGACGCCGAGGTGGTGGTAGATCTTGGTCGAGATGCCCGACACTTCGGGGAGACGCTCGGCGAGCTCTTCGGACGACTGGCCCGGGTGCGAGACGAACACGGGCGCGTCGTCCGCCGTGGGCGTCATGTGCAGGGCGAGGTTGGCCATGCTGGTCGATGCTGCGCTGTGAGGATTCGTGTTCGTGATGCTTCGTGCCGATGTGGGATGGTGACGCGGGTGTGGGATGGCGAGGGAGAGTAGGTTGGGAGGCAGATCGATCGCGAGCTCGACGAAAGGCACCGCCCGGAAAGGTCACAAGCAGAGAAGATGGAGGAGGGGAGGTAGTCTACAAACAGACCAGGCCGGAGCACCGATTTCAAGCTCCACCCCTTTATACTCTCTCCCCAGCAAACATTGCAGTCGGGTACAATTACCAAACAGTCGAAGCACAACATTTCGGGCTCCGTTATCTTGTGCTCGTGCAGAGCAAGCTGTGTCTGATGCTCACACGCTAGGCGGCAGGCAGTGGGATGGCTGAAACACGGACTGACGGGGGCGGGCATGTTGCACGAGGCGCTGTGTGCCAAGAGGGCGAGAGGGACCGTCGAACGCGGAAGTGGTAGGGAAGGGAAGGGAGGGAGGCGGCTAAGAACGAGGCGCCATGTCTTGTCTCGCCAGGTGGACCGCCTCGATGTCGGGGTCTGGAACCATGAGAATCTTGCGTGTTCGCGCCCTTGCGCCCTCCGATCCTTCGAGCGGTGTTCTTCCCGCAGCAACTTATCGTGTACACATGTCTAGCGCTCGTCGCCGGCGCCAATCCGTCCAGGCTCCAGCAGCAGCGCTCGATGCCAGCCTAATGCGTCGGGGCTACGGTGTAGAACTTGAACGGTAGCGCATGCTCCTTGTCGAGTTCCGCATGCTAGCCGCCGACTGTCCAGTTCCGGTTTGGGCAGGCGCGAAATGAATTTCCCTCGATTTTCTTTTCCTTTTGGCGTGCGCGGCGTTTGACGTGAGACAAAGTCCAGTCTCCGACACACAAGCGAGAGGGCGCAGAGAGGCACATTTCGAGTCTCGACAGCAAAAAAAAATGGCACAGGCTAAAAAAGCATGGCAGAACACCGTGCACCTGAACAGGGCGTCGATGCGACGAGGTGTCCCAAAGTGAAACCTCGACCAGCCTCTTTTGGACAGAGTGCTCTTACCAAAGCCTGTCTATCTACTGCTCAGGTTCGAATGGGCGACCGCCAAGCCGATGCTATCGTTCGCAGGCGATAAAGAGAGACGTTCTCTGTAGAGCAGGTGGACGAAAGGGTGTCTGAGGATGATGGTCGAGGGGATCGCACCTCGCTGAAGCGGTTGGCTTGTCCGTGTCGGACACGAGCTGAAACTCCAGGAACAAGCACGGCGGTTAGCGGTATCATGCACGCCTCTGCCTTATCGGCTGCATGTACCATCGCCGGATACGAGATGATCGTAAATTTACTGACCGGATCAAGCTCATCCAGAGTGCCGATCGACGACAGAACGAGGACGATCTGCAGAAAGGACCTTTATGTCGATCTAACAACCCGGGCCTTTTTATTAGCATGTTACACCTCTGAGGTGTACAAACTTGGTCCGAAAATTCTCTCGAAAAGTGGAGTTCATCTTCCGACTTCCGTGGCTGCACCCTTTTGCGAAACACCAACACACCTCTTGCTCTGCTTCTCGACCCTACACAGCAAAGCAGCAACTGCCAGCGTCCACACCCGCACCCGGTGCGCTCTACCATGGCACCACCGGCCACGCAGAAGCAGGCGTCCGGGGTAGCCCGGCCTGCCGCAAGATACCGCCCGGGCAAAGCACCCCTCGGTGCGGGCGCCTCGCTCGACGACTACTCGGACTCGGACGATGCATCGGATGGCGGTCACGAGCGCGGACACGATCACGATGCTGGGACGATCGGTATCGCGGACCTGACCTCGGGTACGGCTGCTCTGTTGAATGCCGCAGGTCAACAACAGAGACGGACAGCAGCAATTATCCTCCACGACACAGGGTCGGGCAGCAAGAAGCTTGATCTGCGGCTGCACTCTGCCTCCCAACCAGCAACCGGCGAGCAGGAGGACGAGTCGTCCGAATACGAGACCGATACCGACGATGAGCCTTCCAAACCTGTGTTTCGCAAGCCGGGCACCTCTGCGTCTGTGCCACAGCAAGCAACGCAAGCAAGCGACTCGTCAGAGTACGAGACGGACTCGGAAGAAGAAGAGAGCGACGAAGAACCTGCGCCCCAACCCATGCTCAAGCCCGTGTTCGTGCCGAAACGAGCACGCACCACCATCTCTTCCTCCGCCGCAGCCTCGGAAGCCCCGGAAGCAGACGCAGAAGCAAAAGCCGAAGCCCTCGCCGCCGCCCGTCGCAAAGAAGCCCACGACCTCGCCGCTGCGACCATCAAGCGCCAACTCGCCGAAAAGGAGCACGCGGACTCGCACCCCACGGACGTCGACGACACGGACGGACTCGACCCGGACGCCGAATTCGACGCCTGGCGCCAACGCGAGCTCGCGCGCCTCCAACGCGACCGCGATGCCCTCGTCGCGCAGCGCGCCGAGCAGGCCGAACTCGAGCGCTTCCGCGCGCTCCCCGAAGCGGAGAAGGAGCGTCTGGGCCGCGAGCGCGCTGCACAGCAGCAGGCCGAGAAGAAGAAGCACCGCGGCAACCCGGCTTTCCTGCAGAAGTACTACCACAAGGGCTCGTTCTTCCAGGACATGGACATTCTGAAGAGGGACTATACGGAGAAGACGACCAAGGACGTGGATGTGAGCAAGCTGCCCAAGATGATGCAGGTCCGCAACTACGGCGTCAAGGGCAGGAGCAAGTGGACGCATCTGGCCAACGAGGATACGAGCAAGGCGGCGATGCGGCTGGATGGGCGGGCGGGCGAGGGGTCGAGGGGGTGCTTTCGGTGTGGGGGTGCGCATTTGCGCAAGGATTGTCCGGAGGCAGAGGGAGGAGAGGGCGGTGGGAGTGGTGCGAACCGGGCTCAGCTCGCCAGCGGGGAACGAGGCGAGCGCAGCCGAACATGGGGTCAGACGACGGGCAAAGAGGATGAGGAACGCTCTTCGCACAGACGACGCAGCAGAAGCCCCAGACGAGACTCGAGCAGATACGATCGCGACGAGCCATCCCGACACTCGCACAGCACTCGCGACGACCGCGATCGCCACCACTCTTCCTCCTCACATCGCGACCAAAACCACAAACACCACAGCCATCGCCATCACCGCGACTCCGACCCTGACCGTCACGACCGCCGCTCACACAAACACGAACACAGCTCACGCTCCGATCGGCACCGTTCCGACGACAGCCGCGACCGACACAAACGGCGAGACCGAGACCGCGACCGCGATGAGCAGCACCGCAGCGACCGAAGCAAGGGCAGCCGCGAGCACGAATCCGATCGCAAGCGCTCCCGGCTCGACGCATAGCGCTGCACTGACATCTGTACTATCACAGCCACTTGGCCACGCATCTACGAGCAGAACAGAAAAGGCAGTCCGGATTAACGAATGTGGACAAACGGGAGGCAGCAAAGGCACATGGTCGCAAACGCTCGACGGCTGTGTGGGGGGGGGGGGAAGGTATCAATGAGTCAAACAGAAAAGGGGGGGGGGCAGTCTAGCAGTTGCAGCCGCTCTGTTGGTTGTCCTGGTCGATGCGGATCGGGTCCGGGTAGTCGGCGTAGAGCTCGGCCTCGGCCTCCTGCTGCAGCGCGGCGCGCGCGATGGTCTGGAACGCCTGCTCGACGTTGATGGCCTCCTTTGCGCTCGTCTCGAAGTAAGGGATGTTGCCCTTGCTCTGGCACCACGTCATGGCGCGCTTCTGCGAGACCATGCGTTTGCTCTCCTCCACGTCGATCTTGTTGCCGAGCACGACAAAGGGAAAGTTTTCGGGATCGTGCGGTGCCGCCTGGATGAGGAACTCGTCGCGCCACGAATCGAGCGTCTCGAACGACTTGGCGTTGTTGACGTCGTAGCAGAGACAGCAGCAGTCGGCGCCGCGGTAGAAGGCGACGCCGAGCGACTGGAAGCGTTCCTGGCCGGCGGTGTCCCAGAGCTGCATGGTGACGAGACGGTCGTCGACCATCACTTCGCGTGTGAGGAAGTCGGCGCCGATGGTGGCCTTGTACGCGGACGAGAAGCGCTTGTTGACATCTTGTTTGCGGAGAGGAGGCGGCAAGAGTTAGTGTCTACGGACATTGAGTTGCGAGAGAGGGGTGAGGGACAGAGGAGGCATGCTTACATTGGTTCATCAATGATGTCTTGCCGACACCAGAGTCTCCCAAGATGATGACCTTGAGGAGCACCTTCTTACGCGAAGCCATGGTCGATCAAAGGCGTTGGGTGGGGTTGGTCGGCAGTGTTGGAGGGCGATTGAGAGCCGGTCAGCGTCGATCGTGCGGTACTCCAGAGAGTGTGCGGAAAGTCGACCGAGACAGAAGGAGGAGCGATCGAGGATGTCGACGATGGGTGGATGGTGGTAGCGACGACAGCCGGTGGTCAGTGTCTCTCGAGATCAACACGCAAGATACGCCTCCTAAACGCACAAAAAATCGCAGCTGCACAGCCAGTCAAATCCCAGAATCGTGAATCGACTCGCATGTGGAGTGTTGCGAGGCAAAAAGCAGGTGCGCGGTCGGTCGCTGTGCTCGTTCGCTCGCTCGCTCGCTCAGCAGCTCCTTTTTTAGACGCATGTGTGTCGCAAGCAAAGAGTGGAATTTGGCCGTCTTCAGTGCAGCGCATCCATCACCACACGCACCTCGCCGTTCGCTTTCGTCATGATTCGCGCTCTAACAACCGTAAAGTGGCGCGAAAATTCAGCACGGGCGCAGGTCACCCAGCTTGGACCCTGAAAGACGACGGCGCTCAGACTCCCTCTTCAACGTCGACCCACTTGACTCGACTCAATCCATCGAACAGCATCGACACTCCAATCGCATCGAGGCGACCATGCAGGCGACAACAGCAACTCACTGGAACCAGGCCATCTTGTTGCGGCTGCAGGAACGAGACGCACTCGAGAAGCAGCACGATGCCGTGTTTCACCATTGTGAGTTTCGCTAGTCACTTGATCGACCTTGACCATCAACAAGCTGACTCTTGAAGCTTCTTCCCTCTGATGAACAGATCGCAAGCTTGCGGAACAGACACGTCTACTCAAGCAGCGCAATCGAGCGCTTCTCAACGCGGCAGCTGTGGCGCCATCTACATCGGCTGCCGGTACTTCCAGCTCGGCCGCAGCAGGCTCACCTACGCCCTCATCCTCGTCAAGCACAGCGGCAGCAAACCCGGTCCAGCTCGCCTACATCACCTCTCTCGAGCAGCAACTCTCCAGCCTGCGCGATGAGGTCGCAACGCTCTACAAGACGCAAGGCCAGAATGCACAGCGTCTGCTGCTCATGAGCGAATCGCACCGCGAAAAGGAAGAAGAGGCACGTCGTCAGTCGGAAGCGCTGGCCAAACTTCAGTTGGATCACGAAAAGCTCAAACGCCAGGCGGACGACTTGGGGCATGCGGTGGGCGAAAAGGATAAAGGCATTCAGATTCTGCAGGATGAACTGGCGACGCTGAGCTTGGAGCTGAGCCAGATCGAGGCGAGGAACCAGGACTTGAAGAAGGACAACGCGAGCTTGCTGCAGCGCTGGCTGGATCGCATGAATGAGGAGGCGGACAAGATGAACGAGGGCACGATATGGCTGGAAGAGGTGAGAAAGAGGAGGGAGAGCTCGACTCCATCGACGGCTGCGGGTGCGGCTGCGACCTCGGCGACGTCCGCGGCCAAATAGGGGGCGCAGCGTGCTATGCACTCTATCAATGATACCCACACATTCACACACAAAGCGCCCCTTATGAGCAACAACTACTTTGCCTTGGGTTCAAGAACACGAACCATGAGCCTTTGCTGGTGTTCCAATGCCAAAATGCGCGTTCGGTCCAGCCGAAATGCAGCTGAGAGGGCACGGATTTCGGAAATTCCGTCCTTCTCGTCGTGGTGTCGTCGGATTCTGATCCGTTGCTTTGATCCTCCTCATCGTCACCATCGTCACCTCAGCATTTTCCCTCAGCCACATCCGACGGCCGGATCAAGCGTCGCGAAACAGCTGCTGAGTCACTCGCATCGGGTCACCTCCTCAATCTGAGCTCTGCGCGCGCGCGCTCACTCCCTCGCCCATCATGGCACCCGTCGCAGTGCACGATAGTCGCATGCCGCAGTCATCCAACGGCACTGCATCCGCCTCCTCCTCATCAACTCCATATCAGCCGCTCGACCATGTCCCCGTCCACACCGCCGTCGACTTCCCCAAACCCAAACCGGTGCCAAAGCTCGCCTACCGCTCTTCGACCTACTTCAACTCGGAGTGTCCCATCGTCATCGACAATGGCTCCAGCGAGCTGCGTGCGGGCTTCGCCCTCGCAGATGCCAACGATCCATCCTCTTTTGCACAGCAGCCTTTTGTCGCCTACGACAACCTCATCTCCAAGGTGCGCGATCGCAAAAAGAACTTCACCATGCTCTTGGTGGGCAACGACGTCTACGCCGACGGTCTCTCGCGCAGCTCCATCCGCAGCCCGTTTGACACCGACGTCGTCACCAGCTGGGATGCCATGGAGATCGTCCTCGACTACACATTCTCCAACCTTGGCATCGATACGGACAGAGTGCAGCATCCCGTCTGCATGACCGAAACGCTGTGCAACCCGGCCTACAGCAGAGGCATCATGAACGAGCTCATGTTTGAAGCCTACCAAGTTCCCTCTGTCAACTACGGTGTTGACTGCCTTTTCTCGGCATACCAGAACGACGTCGGCCAGGATGCGCTCGTTGTATCGTCTGGTCGGTCGAGCACCGTCGTCATCCCCACGGTTGCGGGCAAGGGGATCCTCACCAACTCGAAACGTCTCGCGTGGGGCGGTGCGCAGGCCTCGGACCTTCTCCTGCGCTTGATACAGCTCAAGTACCCCGGCTTCCCCACACGCGTGACGCAGTGGCAAGCGCAAAATATGCTCGAAGAGCTGTGCTACGTGTCCACAGACTACGCGGCCGACATCAAAGGCATGGCGATGATGCCTGCCTCGCACAAGATCCACGCGCCGTCCACGTGGACGCCCATGGAGCGCTCCGACGTGATCGTCCAGTTCCCCTACCAGGACGCGCTGCCCGAGCAGAAGTCGGACGAGGAGCTGCGCGTGCAGGCCGAGCGTCGCAAGGCGGCGGGCGACCGGCTGCGCGAGCAGACGCGCAAGATGCGCCTCGAGAAGATGATGCAGAAGGAGAACGACCTCAAGTACTACCAGCAGCTGCGCGAGTTCAAGGGCAAGGAGCGCAAGGCCGAGTACCTCAAGCGGCTGGAGAACGACGGCTTCGACAACGAGGGGGCGCTGGACAAGATGATCAACAAGATCGAGGGTGCGCTCAAGCGCTTCCGCGCCAAGGAGCTCGGCGAGGAGTACATCGAGGACGAGAAGCAGGACGAGCCGACGTTCCCGCTCGTCGACGTGCCCGATGCCGATCTCGACGAGGAGGGCATCAAGGAGAAGCGCAAGCAGAAGCTCATGAAGGCCGGCTACGACGCGCGGCTGCGTGCCAAGGCGGAGAAGGCCGAGGAGAAGCGGTTGGAGGACGAAGCACTCAAGCGCGACGAGGACGAGCGCATCAACAACCCAAGGGTGTGGTCGGCCAAGATGCGCAAGGGGTACGACGACGCGATCAACCGCATCAAGGAGCGCAAGCGCATGAAGGAGATGCTGTCGGACCGCAAGTCGTTGGCGGCGCAACAGCGGATGAAGAACATCACGGCGCTCGCGTCCGATGCGCCTGGAAGCGGCAGTGCTACGCCTACCGGCTCGCGCAAGCGCAAGAAGGGCGGGGACGAGGACACGTTCGGAGCCAACGACGACGACTGGGCGATCTACCGCGAGATCCAGAACGCCGACGACTCGGAAGAAGAGGAGGACGCGTACAGCAACCTCGCGGCGATCGAGACGCGCCTGCTGACGCTCGACCCGACCTTTGGCCCGGACGACACGTACGCCGCACGCCTCGCGCGCAAGAACCGCCTCACCCTCACGTTCTTCAACGGCCCCGGCGGCGGCGAGGAGGCGTCCATCGCACCCACCGACGCCCTCGCGCCCAAAGACGACACCGACCCCTCCAAACCCGACACGGACCCGGAAGCCATCAAGCGCCAGCACCAGCTGCACCTCAACGTCGAGCGCATCCGCGTCCCCGAGGTGCTGTGGCAGCCGTCCATCGCCGGGCTGGACCAGGCGGGGTTGGATGAGATCTGCTCGCACGTCGTGCACTCGTTCGACGCCGACGTGCGCGCGCGCATGCTGCAGAACATCTTTGTCACCGGCCGACACACGGCGTACCGGGGGTTCGAAGAGCGGCTGTACTCGAGCATCCGCGCGATCCAGCCGAGCAGCGTGCTCGTCAAAGTGAGGGGGGCGAGGGATAGGCGGTTCGATGCGTGGAAGGGCGCCGCGAGGTGGAGTGTCGAGGCAGAGACGTTTAGGTCGACAGCGATGACCAAGCAGGAGTACGAGGAGAAGGGCAAGGAGTGGTTCAAGGAGCATGCGTTGAGTGCGAACTGGAAGTGAGGACGGCGCGGGGAGATATTGACAATGCTCAAGTGGAGTTGAAAGTTCCGACGGGTCGTGATTGGCTGTGTCTGTGTGTCAGAGTGCGGCGATGCGTTGAGACGATGCAAGGTTGTTGAGCGAAGCGTGTGGTGGCGAGCGGTTCACAGATCTGGGATGAAACACACACACGAAGCGGGAATGTGAATCGAGTTGTGCGAGAGAAGTGGAATGAACATGTTCTGAGATGGAATTGAGCGAACCCTCTACTCTTCCTCCTCCTCCTCCTCCTCCTCCTCCTCCTCCTCCTCCTCCTCCTCCTCCTCCTCCTCTTCGTCCTCCTCCTCCTCGTCCTCATCATCACTACCCTGCAAATCATTCAAGCGATCCTGCTCATCCCGCCACAGCTGGTAGAGCAATCTGCGCCTCGCCTCCGTAGCATCCTTGCGCGAAGCAGCCGCAAACAGAGCCTGGAAGATCGCCTTGCGCAGCAGCAGTGCTACGTCGATGTTGGCCTCGTCCAGGTCGTCCTCCTCCTCGACGTCCTTGCTGGGCGAGGGGGTGGGGACGGAGGAGAGGGCGAGGAGCAGCGGGTATCGCACGTCGTCGGAGTCGTCTTCGGAGTCGGAGGAGGAGGGGGGAAGGGAGGGTTCGGATTCGTCGTCGTTGGGGGCGAGGGCGGACTCGTCGGCGAACGAGTGGAATTCGGTGCCGTTGGCTGTTTCGTCTGCCTCTTGCTCTGCAGCATCCTCGTCGTCCTCTTCGTCGTGCTCGTCGGCATCGTCGAAATCGACATCGTCCTCGTCACGCGCAGACGCAACGAGCGTATCCGCCAGCAGCGGCTCAAACACGTTGCTCCAGATCCGGTCGTACATCGCCTTGCTCTTGGCAGTCGCCAGCGCGTCCACGAACGGCATGAGCAGCTCGAGCGTCGGCACCAGCGCCAACTCGTCGTCCTCTTCTCCATCATCAGCATCGTGCAGCGCCTCGATGACCTTCTCGAGCTCGTCGAGGTAGATGTCCGACAGGTGGTACGTCAAGCTGTCGGGGACGGTGGGGTTGTTGGTGCTGAGTACGCCTGCGTCGAACTTGCCGAGGATGCGCTTGAAGTCGTGCACGGCTGCACGGGGCCATTTTTCCTCGGCGAGCAGCTGGAAGCCAGACGCGGTAAAGCGGCGCACGAGCAGGTAGAACTTGTCGATGCGGTGTTTGTCCAGCCCGGCCCACTCGGCGACCAGCGTGTCCCAGAACGCCTCGAGGAACTTCAACCCCGCCTGTGCGCGCTCCGTCATCTCCCCCTCGTCAACAACAGTGGTGGTAGAGGGATGAACAAGCACGAGCTGTGCGAGATCGTTCGCAAGCCGCTGCTGCACCAGCGGCTTGTCCGACATCCAGAAACAGTAGAACAGCCCCTTCCACAGCTTCTGCAGCTCCAGCGCCCCAATCGTGTGCGCTCCGTTCGCAGATAGGTACGCCGTCAGCGACCGCACGGCTCCATCGCGCACGCGCTTCTCCGTCGACGCCAACGCCCTGCCCAGCGGTATCGACGCTTCGTCGGTAGGAGCGGCGCTCGATTTGGCTTTCTTGCTCTTACCCCCGCTGCTGCTGGTGGTGGCAGAAGGGGCAGAGGCTTTGCGCTTCGTGCTGCTCGAGGCTTTTGATGATGATGCGGCTGCCATGTTGTGTGGAAAAGTGGTGGAGAGCGGAGGAGAAGAGCGAAGAAGTTCAGGAAGAATTCGAGCGGCTGCACCGAAACAAATTTCCACTCTGGAAAATTTAGAGACCCTTTCGCTCCAGCGTTTGACGTGCTTACATAATACACCTGCTCTCAGCCTTTCCTCGCTGAAACCTCTCTTCTTTTGACTCGAATCATTAGCGTATCCACACGAGACCCAACACAACAGCATCCGACGACTTGAACGTCAAAGTTGAATTCTTTCAGCTTGCGTCACGGCCTCACTTGACCCCAAGCGCCGGGGCAGGATACGCACTGGCAGTATGCGCAGCAGGCGGGACATTCGCCGCCGCCGCTCCCCCAGCACTGGCCAAACCATTCAGCGGTCCCGTCTGGCCCACAGCACGCACAACCCCAATAAGCTTCGTCTTGCCCTCGCGCGTGATGAGCTTCATGCCCGGCTTGACGTACTCGGGATACCTGATAAACTGCAAGCGCAGCTTTGCGCGGTCGCCCGTGCGCACGACGGGCTTGCCGCCGTGCGCGTCGACCCCACCTGCGCCCGGGCCGATGGTGGGCTGGCCGTCGAGCTTGGCGATGCCCACGATGCGCACCGTCTGTCGGATTGACGCGGCGTGCAGCACCATGCAGCTGCCGACGGACAGCGTGGTCGAGTGGTACAGGCACAGGATCTCGGCGTCGAATTGCATGTAGCTCTTCGGGGCTACGTCGGTGCGTGCGACCATGACCATGCCCTTGCGCACCTGGTTGCGGCGGATCTTCTTGAGCGCGAACGAGACGCTCTGCCCCGCTGTGGCGCCGTCGACGTTGACGCGCTTGCGCTGGATGCTGCGGATCGACGTGGTGACAAACTGGCCCAAGCTGTCCGGGCCCAGCAGCGCCGAGTCGCCGACTTTGCAGCTGCCTGCCAGCACCACACCCGAAACGACGGTACCGACGAACGGCACCGAGAAGATGTCGCTGATCTGGAACTCGAACGGCTGGTCCACCTGGAACTTGGCCGCGCTCGCCTGTGGGAGGATGTTGAGGAAGCTGCGCAGCAGGTCGAGATTGAGCCCTGTCACGTTGGAGATCTGGAAGATGGGACAGATGCGCTCCGTCTCGAGCCGAAGCGCCGACTCGACCACTTGGCCCATGTCGTTGACGAACACGGGCGTCTTGCGGCAGCCGGGCGACTTGAGGATCTTGGTGAGCTGCTTGAGCGTCGTCTCCAGCACATGGGCGGGCGTCATGTCGATCTTGGTGATGCACACCACCACGGGCACGGACAGGGCGAGAGCAATGCCGAGATGCTCCTTGGACATGCCGATGAGGCCTGCATTGGCTCCGACCATGAGCATGACAAAGTCGGGAAGGCAGCCCGTCATGCCAAACACCGTCGTCTTGAGGTAGCGCTCGTGACCGGCGAGATCGATGAAGGAGATGACTTTGCTCGACTTGGCGCATACCTCTTCCCACGACATCTTGCGACCAGGCTCCTGTCCAGGTCCCGCGACGTTGTGCACTGGCAGGCCCTTGGAGTCGAAACCCATGATCTCCATTCCGACAGACGAAGTTCGGCCGGACTCGACCTCGTGCTTGTGCCGGAAGAGGTTGACACGCGCCTTGCCTCGGCCGTCGTCGAGACCGCCCTTGGTGAGGACGCCGAGCATGGTGGATTTGCCCGCGTCGACATTGCCGATGACGGCGATACGAAGCTCGACCAGCTCTTCGGCACCGGCGGGGATTCTGCGGATG
This sequence comes from Sporisorium reilianum f. sp. reilianum, assembly GCA_900162835.1. Lineage (NCBI taxonomy): Eukaryota > Fungi > Basidiomycota > Ustilaginomycetes > Ustilaginales > Ustilaginaceae > Sporisorium > Sporisorium reilianum. Next base: position 197,792 of record LT795071.1, on the reverse strand, counting down.
AGGACGTGGGCCGACTTGCTGCGGCCGTCCTCTGCAGTCTGCTGATGAAGAAGAGTGGCATCGGCGTCCGATAAGCTGGCAGCCTTGACGACGTTTGCGATGGCTATTGACAGCTCGTCTTCGGTGAAGAGGCTGGTCTCGGCGGGATTGTCACCAGGTCCGGGAGTGCCGATGCGCAGCACGAACTCGCCACCTTCGTATGCTACTCGGTCAGCGATGTACTTGACAAGACCCTTTGCTTGAGGTGCAGGCGTGACAGGCACGGCTTCGCCTTCCTTGGCTGCGGCGTCTGCGTCGTTGTCGGTCGGCTGAGAGGGTAATGACGCCGGTATCGACACAGTGCTGTCATCGACCGGCTCGAGTAAGAGTGTCTTGAGGTCGGCGGAGGATAGAGCGTTCGGGTCGAATGCGCTTGGGGCTGAAGTGCTGATGGTGGTAGAGTGAAGATCGGCGGTGAGGACGTCTATTGTAGGCGCCTTGTTCTGTGGCACAGCGGAAGAGGCGGACATGATGGTGTTGCGCAGCGGTAGAAGGCGAACACGGTGTCGCGCAAGACGCTGCCGATGAGACCGCGAGGGGATTGATTAGATATCAAAGTTGCTACGCTGAGAAAGAGTGATGGAAAGTCAAGCAAGTGCCAGAATAGTCGAGACGGCTGCTTGAAACGCTCAAGCTTGAAATGGACCGTGTGAGAGGTGACTCGATCCGTGTGGCCAAGTTCCGGTGGCTTGAGGATTAGACCGCACGCTTGAGTTGGTGATTATAGCAGCCCCAAAAACGGTCGCGCTGAAAGCAGTGCAGATGGTTGCAGCGTGACAAAAGAAGTGAGTGGCGAGACGAAAGGAAAGCAGCTATATGCTATCTCGGATGCACCGACGACACTGAGCCGGCGAATTTCAAGCTGCGCTGCGCAGACTCCCGCGCCACACTCACCTCTCGCGGCGTCGCGGTCTGGTGTGGTAACGCTGCAGCGCCTCTCTCTCTTTTTTCTTCACTTACAGTAGCCGGAGTGTGGAGAGATTGAACTGGAGCTGCAACTGAGCGCGCCTGAACACCCTGCATTTCAGAATCCGGCTCTTTGCATGCAAAGCAGCCGCTCAGCTCCAAGCTTTCCTTGCAGCAGCGCAGCGCACAGTCGACAGTCGAAATTTCAACACCACCCTCAGCGTTGCCAGAGACTCGTGAGTGTGGCCACGGCGGAGTCACACGCTGCCAGCTACGGCCTGGGCCGACGTTACCACGGCCGGCAGTGTGCCGTTGCAGTCTGCGTGTGACTCTGCGCTTCATCTGACTCGATCAGTGAGCCGTGCAGCTGCTCTCCGAGACGCGGAGAGACAAAGCTGTTGTCGACGTAGAAGAGCTGATGAAAGAGGGTGGCTGACCGAGTCACCTCCTGGCCCACAGCGGGTCGGGAACGGTGAGGAGCATTCGGCGCTTCAGCAACACGCTTCGAGTTGCTCAGAGTTGCTTGTGCTGTCGTTCACGTGCTACGCGATCAAAATCGATGCTCTCGACAAGACCGAGTTGCTTTCAAGCTCCTCCTTCAATGATTCCAATGAGAGACTCCCAAATCGGCAGCGAGCCTTTTTCTCCTCGAGAAAGAGGACAGTCGAGCCGCTTCTTCGCAAAGACTCCGCAAAATCTGTCACAGAAAAAATCTGGATCAGAAATTCCAACGTGTGACGCTCGAGATGATTCAGCACCTGCCACGATGATGATGCTGCTTTTGCTTTCTTCGCATGCAACACCTCGTCAAGAGATTGCTGCAAGACCCTTGATGCCAACGACAGCCAAGGCAATGCGTGGATCCGATGTCTGCGCTTTCTTACTCAGCAAGGCGACTCTGCCGACTCGCCTGCTTGACAAGGGACGAGCATGACACATCGTGTCCTTCCTGCTTCCTTCCAAGAGTATGATGACAAGCGCACCAAGACGAGGGCGGCTCGTATATAAGAGGCAGCTTCCGACATACGAAAACGTCTTCCCTCGATTCCTCTTTGAGCTTCTCTCTTTGACTTGTGTCAACTCGGCCAGATCCTCTCTCAGACCCCTCACACGCCATCTGTTCCACCTTCGCCCCTCACCCTCACTCGCCCTCACCTCATCTTTCGTCCGCTACTCCGCCTTCATCATGTCTTCGCAGCAAAACGACGGCCAGGTGATCACCGCCTACCCGAACTACTACCCCAAGGCTCAAAAGCAACAGCTCCCCGGCGAGGACCAGTCGATGGAGCCGCTCGCCGAACACCTCAAGGTCGAAAAGTGGGACAACGACGGCAAGCCGTACCTCGAGGAATACAAGGGCTCCGGCAAGCTGCAGGGCAAGTCGGCCATCATCACGGGCGGCGACAGCGGCATCGGTCGCAGCGTTGCGCTCTTCTTTGCACGCGAGGGCGCCAAGGTGACCATCGCCTACCTGCCCGAAGAGGAGAAGGATGCCGATGTGGTGGAGAAGCTTGTCAAGGAGGCGCCGATGGGGACCAAGGAGATCTTGCGCGTGCCCAGCAACCTCGAGAAGGAGGCGGACTGCAAGCTCATCGTGCAGAAGCACCTCGACAAGTGGGGCACCATCGATATCGTCGTCAACAACGCATCCAAGCAGGTGCCGTGCAAGAAGTTCGAGGACATCGATCTCGGTGTCACCGAGAGCACGTTCCGCAGCAACGTGCTCGGCGCCTTTGCGCTGACCAAGTATGCGCTGCCCCACATGAAGCGCGGCTCCACCATCATCCAGTCGTCCTCGGTGACGGCCTACAAAGGATCGGCGCAGATGATCGACTATAGCTCTACGAAGGGCGCTCTCGTCTCGTTCACGCGCAGCATGGCGCTCCACCTTGCGCCCAGAGGTATCCGTGTCAACGCAGTCGCTCCCGGCCCCGTCTACACGCCTCTACAGCCGGCCAGCCGCAGCGAGGACAACATGGAAGGCTGGGGTATCGGCGGTGTGCCTCTGCACGGTAGGATCGGCCAACCGGCCGAATTGGGTGCGACGTACGTCTACCTCGCCGATGCAGGCTCTTCCAGCATCATGACGGGCCAGGTGCTGCACCTCTCGCACGGCAGCTGGTTCGGTTCTTGATTGGTGTTTGCGATCATGTTGATCAGGTCACTCGATTGTCAATGAATGTAGTGTCGTGTCTTTCGAGCCGTTTCGAGTGTCGAGCTGTCATGAGGTGATCTGCATGCAGAGAGGGAAAGCACAAATTCAGGGTCCGGCCTCCTCAATCAGCGGGAAGCCTGTGCGTGTGTGTGTGTTTGTGCGTCGAAAGCACTCGCCGGGCCGTGTTGGAATTAGAGCGCGTTCCTTCGTTGGCCAACGGCACCGAAATCTGTGTCGAACACGCCGAGCGCGAGAGAGAGCTGCAGGTTGAGCAGAGGTGCACGTCCCACACATCCCACCATCATCTTCTCGACTGCCACCACACACACAACCGCTGGCATCAATCAGGGTCGCGAGAGCTTCTTCCACCTCACAAGAGCGCGATGCTTGGCTAGTGCCGTTATCTCCACCCACGATCGAAGACAACTCTCGCCAATGCCTTGCTCGCATCCATAGAGGACCCACTGCAACTAGCTCGTCGGCTTCGGACGCAACCCAGCATCCAACAGGCTTGGCGGCATCCATTCTCACCGCAGACCCATCGCCAACATGAGCCTTCAGCCCGCCGACGCGCGCTCGATCGGCACCGACCATTCAATAGAGTCGTCCGAGTCCGATATCCTCTTTTTCCCTACCAGCTCTTCCGCTCGCAACTCGAACGATGTGGCTGCAAGCAAAGTTTCTTCCGACACAATACGGGCTTCCACCAAGTCATCATTGACGACCTTGTCGCCGACACAGCTGCGCAATCAACTCCCGCATCACGACCAAGAAGAAGAGGCAGATGCGGACGCCGAGTCGCGACCGCTAACCGGCAGCAACGAGAGGAGCGGACGGTCGAGTCCGTATCGCGACGACGTTTCTGGTTCTGCGGGGCATCGCACGCCATCGAGCACCTTTGGCCATACGCTCGACCCGGGCGCATACTGGAGGTTGGCGGAGCAGGCGTCCTCGATCCCGTCCACGCGCTTCTTGGAGCGACAGCAGGGCGGAACGCTGAGCGAGCGCCAGGACGCATACTGGAAAGCCGCCGTGGTCAACGTGCTGCTCATCCTCAGCTGGTACACCTTCTCGACGCTCATCTCGGTGTACAACAAGTGGATGTTCTCGACCGACAAGAAAAACTTCTCGTACCCGTTGTTCGTCACGAGCTTCCACATGCTCATGCAGTTCTTGCTCAGCAGCGCCGCCTTGAAGCTCTTCCCGCACCTCGTGCCGCGTCGCGCCAACGGCACCACCTCGCGCCCCTCTGGATTCGACTGGGCGTCCAAAGTGGTCCCCTGCGCGCTCGCCACTGCACTCGACATCGGCCTCTCCAACACAAGCCTCAAGACGATCACGCTCACGTTCTACACCATGTGCAAGAGCTCCAACCTCGCGTTTGTGCTTTTCTTCGCCTTCCTGTTCGGGCTTGAGGTGATGCGCTGGAGCCTGATCGGCATCATCTCGCTCATCACCGTCGGCGTGGTGATGATGGTGGCGGCGGAAACCAAGTTTGTGCTGGTCGGCGCTGTGCAGGTGCTGTCTGCGTCGGCGTTGGGGGGGTTGCGGTGGGCGCTGACGCAGATGCTGCTCGACAGGGACGAGATGGGCATGAACAACCCGATTGCCACCATCTTCTGGCTGGCACCCGTGATGGGTGTCTCGCTCATCTCGCTTTCGGCGATGTTCGAGTCGTGGCACAAGATCTTTGCCGCCAAGTCGGGCTACTTTGACACGTTGGCGCACGGGTTCAAGACGGTCGGGCTGATCGCTGCGCCGGGCTTTCTGGCGTTCGGGATGAACCTGGCCGAGTTTGCGCTGATCAAGCGCACGAGCGTGGTGACGCTCAGCGTGGCGGGCATCTTCAAGGAGGTGCTGACCATCGCGCTGGCCAGCAGCGTGTTCGGCGACGAGCTCACGCCGATCAACGTCACGGGGCTGTGCATCACGCTGCTGGGCATTGCGCTGTACAACTGGCTCAAGTACCGGCTGATCACGCGCGGCGCCGACGCGGTCGGGCAGGAGATCTCGGGCCTCAACGAGCTCGGCGAGAGCATCCGCAGCCGCGCCAGCTCCATCTTCCGCAGCGGCGGCTCCAACGCAGCCGGAGGGCAGGCGCGCGGGTACGAGCATCTCGGTGGCGGCGCCGACGACGAGAACAGCCTGCTGTTCGACGAGCAGCACGAGCGCGGCAAGGCGCGCCGCAAGAACACGGGCGAGTCGGACGCACTCGAGCTGGATACGCAGCGCGTGAGCCAGGAGATTGTTTCGAAGGGGCAGGTGGGCAGGCCGATGACGGACGAGGAGAGGGAGAGGGAGCGCGAGCGACTGCGCAAGATCGAGGAGGAGGCGGATCTGGATGGGTGGGGCACGTCGGGTGAGCGGATCACGGGGCAGGGGCTTGTAGAGGAACATCACCATGCGAGGTTTCGATGAGATAGCAATTGCAATGGTATTTTCGTCAAAGCGTTCGCCAGAGTCGAGTTGCTCAAAGCCTGCGATTGAGAAGACTGGAAGATGCGTTTGTACAAAAGGGTATAGTGAGGCTGTCTCGCCTTCATGAATGCTGCCATCTCTCCACCACGCTATGCTGTCTGCTGCTCACCCTCCGCGCCCTCGGCACCTTCCGCCTCCTGCTCAGCAGCCGCATTCTCCGGATCGCGCCACGTCGCCCAGTGCCCCACCTGCTTGGCCATCACTTCGCCTACAAACGCCGGATCCCTACATGCCAATCGGAACTCCTCCTCGTTCTGCAGCAGGTCCAAAAAGTGCAGCGCCTGCGGATACTGCAGGTATTTGACGTATCGCGGATGTCGAAAGTAGTCGAGGTGCTTGAGGTATCGTCTGAAGGCGGCCGAGGAGAGCACGCCGGAGAGCGCGAGGTGGTTGAGGTAGTACGGGTTGGCGAGGGAGGAGAGGAACTCGAGGTCGCGCGAGAAGGCGGCTTGGTTGGCGGCTCGGCGCTGCTCGTCGGCGGGCGCGGATGTGGTGGGTGTGGGTGTGGCCATGATCATTGTCAGCAGAGTGGATGGACAGCTTGTGTCCCGGATGGCTGCTGCCTTGAGTGTGACTGTCTCGACCTGCTCAGTCGCTGACGAGTGACCTGAGGAGGTGCTTGGCCGTGATGCGTTTTGGTGATGGCCGATGGAGATGGTGACGGTTGAAAGTGAAAACAGCTCGCTGCGGATGATCCGTGAGCATCACTTTTCAGGGTCCTTTCTCCCTCATTCGGAATTAAGCCGACAAGAAGATTTGAGATGTCGGATGGCGCGATTCAGAGCTGATGCTCGTTGCTGCACGGACACTCTCCCGCTTCCCTCCAAATGCTCATATCCTCTTTCGCCGTCTTGCTCCTATCCACGCTCTTCCTATCATCACCTCTGCTAAACAAACTGGTCAGCACCCCAACAATGTCGACTCCCACACTGCCAGCGTGGCCACCATCTCTACCGGACGACGCCCGAGACTACCTCTCGACCCAAGCCACCGACTACGCACTTGCCCACGGCATCGTCTACCGCCCCGTCCCCGTCGCACCCTCCACTGCCCCAGCAAGCGACAGCGCCATCCACGCACCCTTCTCGCTCCTCCCCTCGCCCTTCCCACGCGCGCTCTTCGAAAAGGCACAGAGCATCCAACCCGCCTACGACCTGCTCTACGCCCAGGTATCGTCCGACCACGCCTTCCTGCAGCGCGTCATCGGCGAGTCGGTCGTCCACGTCGACGAATTCCAGAAGCAGCTCTGGGATATCTATGTTGCCGTCAAGGACGATCTGGTGCAGCCGCTGAGTCTGGGGCTGTTCAGGAGCGATTATCTGCTGTACGATGCACAGAGCGAAGATGCCACGGCGGCAGAAATGGGCAGCAGGGCGGGACAGCTCGAGCTCAAGCAGGTCGAGTTCAACACGATCAGCGCATCGTTCGGTGCACTATGCACAAAGGTCAACGGTCTGCATCGGCACCTTTCGCAGACCACCGACTACCTTGGGGTCAACAAGGATCTCGCCAACCTCGACAATCTACCGCTGAACCAGGCGCAGGACGTGCTGACGGGCGGTCTGGCAGCCGCACACGCCGCGTACCTCTCCCAGCGCTCCTCCTCGTCCAGCGAAAAGAACACGTACGTGCTGTTCGTGGTGCAGGAGGGCGAGCGCAACGCCTTTGATCAGCGTCCGCTCGAACACGCGCTGCAGCGCCAAGGCATCCGCGTCGTCCGACAGAGCTTCAACGACATTGCTGCCCGAATGGTCTCGCAGCCCGACGACGCCACGCGCACGCTGTTCCTCGACCACCCCGTGCTCGGCCGCATCGAGATCAGCGTCGTCTACTTCCGCGCCGGCTACGGCCCCTCGGACTACACGGGTGCGACCGAGTGGCAGACGCGCAAGCAACTCGAGCTGAGCGCGGCGATCAAGTGCCCCTCGATCGCTGTGCAGCTGGCAGGCGCCAAAAAGGTGCAGCAGGTCCTGGCCGAGCCCGGCCAGCTCGAGCCCCTCCTCGCCGCCCTCGGCCCCCAACCCGCCATCACCCCGCAAACGCCAAACCAGCTCCGAGACACATTCACACACCTCTACCCGCTCGACGACTCGCCCCTCGGCCAGCAGGGCTACCAGCTCGCCCTGGCCCAGCCGCAGAACTACGTGCTCAAGCCACAGCGCGAGGGCGGAGGCAACAACGTGTACCGGCACGACATCCCGCGCTTCCTCGCCGCGCTCGAGTCGTCGTCCTCCTCGCACAACGCGGTCGCAAAGAGGCAGGCGTACATCCTGATGAGCCTCATCAAGCCCCCCGCTGGCCTGGGCAACTTGCTCGTGAAAGCCGCCACCGCGCACACCAAGGCCGGTGCAGTGCTGGCGAACGACACGGTGTCCGAGCTGGGCGTATATGGTGCAGTGCTGTTCGAGAACGGACGGGAGGGTGTAAAGGTGCACCACCACCAGTCGGGCGGATACCTGCTCAGGACCAAGGGCAGGGAGAGCGACGAGGGCGGCGTGGCCGTCGGCTTTTCAGTCATCGATTCGCCGTTGCTCGTCTAGTCGAAGAACTTGTGTAGATTGCAAGACGAAAACCAAAATCAACAGCAGCGAAACAGATGAACATGTGCGAGAGCCTAACGCCAGCTAGCCGACACCAGCTTACCCACGGCATGCAGCGCATAGAACTTGACGTTGGCATCCGGGTGCGCCATCAACTGCATGATCCTCGCCTTGGCCCCGAGGTCACTGACGCGCTTCTTGCCCTGCTCGAAAAAGTGCACGAACCGGCCCACGTCCGAGCACGCCACCGCGAGCGTGGCCGCGTCCTCGCTCTCGTCCAAAATCGCCACGAGCCGCTTGAGCACCTTGCCATCGTCATCGACAAACTTGGGCGCGTTCTCGCGCCAGAAGTCGTCGAGCTCGTGCACGGGGCTCTCGAACGTCAGCTGGCCCGACTGCAGCTCGGACAGGTACTCGTCCCACGTGGTCATGGTCTTGAGGCGCTCGGCGAGCTCGGCGCGCACGTACTCGAGGTCGTCGTCGATCTCGTCGTCGGACCACTTGCGTGCGAGCAGGTTCTCGCACAGCGTGAGACCCTTGCTGCCGAGCATCACGGGCGCATTGACGTCGGGCGCCTTGGCGAGCAGGTTGCGCAACGTCGCGACAGTAACACGTGTGACTTTCTCCTTGACCGCATTGCGCGCCACATCGACGAGCAGCGGAACCAGGCCGAGCTTGACGTTGAGCTCGGCGGCAATGTCCTTGTTGAAGCTGAGCAGCCAGAAGCACAGCACGACCTGGTAGATGAGCTGCGTGCCCGCGCGCGTGGTGTTGGTGCCGTTGTTGGCGCCAGCGACAAGCGTGCTCGCGGCGCTGGTGGCGGTCTGGCGCGAAGGCGTTGCGGATCCAGAGCCGGCGGGCGAGTTGGCGCTCGAGTTGAACGACGAGCCGCCGGCGGGCACATTGCTAAGCCGCAAGATGTGGCTCAACTCCGAGAGGAAGCCACGGTCGACATCCTCTTGCTGCTGCTGCTGCTGCTGCTGCTGCTCGTTGTCACCGTCCTCCTCGGTGACAGCCTTGGCTTTGCCCGACGCAGACGAGGGGGCCTGTCCCATCTTGGCGACGTCGTAGTCCCAGGCTTGCTCGCGGTACTTTTGGGTTCGCAGAAGGGCTTCGAGCAGCACGAGGGCGATCTCGGGACCGTTTCCTTCCGCAAAGTCGGGCGACATTCGTCGGGATGCAGGCGATGCATTGTTGGTGCTGGCGCGACCGGATGCGTTGGCGCCGGACTTGGAGCTGGCACCGCGCAGGAGCGAGGAGAGGAAGGTCAAGAGGCGAGGCAAGACGGCGGAAGGTGGGTTGGGCTGTTCCGAATGTTGGGCGGAGAAGACGAGGAGTAATGTGAGGAACTGGGCCGACTTCATCTGGACAAAGTCGTCGGGCACGTCGAGAAGCTTGACAAACGGCTTCCAGGGGAACCCGATGCCGTCCTGCTCCTCCTGACCGTCGAGCGAGAGGAAGAGCTCGAGACGGTCGTCGCGGTCGGAAAGCATGTCGTCGATGAGCACAAGGATCTGCTGGAGGGTATCGGTGCGGCTGAGCTTGGAGAGCAGGCGAAGGTAGAGCGAGACGTAGTCGGGACCGTGCTCGTCGAGCAGAGGGTCGAGCTTGGAGCGGTTCTGACCAATGACGATGGCATCGACGCTCTTGATCATCTTGAGCTCGTCGGCGCTGAGCAGATCGGCGCGGTGGTAGCCCTCCCATGGGATGGGGCGCGCACGGATGCGCTGTGTGAGGTCGTGGATCCACTTGTTGGTGAGGTAGACGAGAGGAGGCGCCTCGACGGCGTCCTTGCTCTTGGCCTCGGCATTCTGCTTGGAGCCGGAAGACGTCGACATGGTGTGTGTGTGTGTGTGCGACGCAAGCTGCTCTGCGGACAGTCACTCGAGTGTCGCTGGCGTCGACCTGCTGTAAGAGTGTTCCAAAGGGGTTGGAGTGGATGCAAGAGCGAAGAAGCAGAACGGGTGAAGAGCGAACAGCCGCGCTGATAAGTTGAGTCGGTGTGCTTGGCAGTGACCAGAGAGTGCCGTGCGCTGAGCCCCTTTTGAGATGTGCCGTGCCGCCGCCGCTGCGAGAGAAATCACAAATCACGTTGTGCACTCTTCAGTCGCCAAAAAGAAGGTGGCCCGTACGCTGCCTTGGCTTGCTGCCTTTCCTCGAACTCGAAAAGCCTCCACTGCTTGAGCCTTGGCTGCTGCCTGGATGCTGCTTCCGAATTCAAATCAGAGAGGCAGACACAGCTTGTGATCGACTACAGACTGCACGCTCGCTCTTGGAAATTTCAACTCTGATTTCAAAACAGGATTTTTTTTGAAGCTCAAAGATGTTAGAGTCGCAAACGAATTTCGTACGACATTTTTTTTTTTTCTTTTCGCTTTCTGGTGAAGGGTCAGCCGAGCAGGAGGAAAGACAAGAAGAAAGAAAGGCTTCTCAATTTTTTCGATTCCGAGAAGTTCCTCGTCGTAACCGTCATCCGAACTCTCACCATCATCTGCATCGCATCGCCATCGCCATCACCTGCTGATCCTTGCTGATCCACGACTATATCCAACGAAACAATGTCGGCGACAAGGTCTGCTGCACCGCGTTTGCGGCTGCTCCAATCGCAAGCATCTGCCAAGCGTCTCTTGCACTCTTCTCCAAGCTGGGCCACCCCGAGCGCCGCCGCCTCGACCTCGTCTTCCGCTGCCACATCCGACGCAGCAGGCGTAGCATCATCGTCCTCGACCAAGATCATCAGCTCGCTCATCCTGTCAAGACCGCCCGTCATCCTCCGCGAACCTAGCAGCTTCGAAAAGGCGTACCACGAATACAACCGCCAGCTGTCCGAGGCGTTGCAGCAGCCCTTCCCCAAGGACTTTTACTTCAAGAAGGGCTCTGCAGCCGAGAAGCGTTTCGAAGAGGACCAGGCCAGCGCGCCGCAAGGATTCTCTGACATCGCTGCTGCTGCTGCTGCTGCCTCGGGCTCGGCATCCAAGGGGAAAGCTGCCAAGACCAAGGAGACAGCAGAGCCTTCTGCGAGTCCGTCTTCCTCCTCATCGTCCACGGAGGGCGACGCTGAGAACCGACCTCTTCCCAGAACAACACAGGCCGATGCCAGCAACGACGTGCGCAGTCTCGAGAGGAAGCTCGACCGCACGCTCTACCTCGTGGTCAAGCAAAAGTCGGCCAAGGGCGCCGCTGCATGGCGATTCCCCGCCAAGGCGCTCACCAACATCAAGCGCGAAAACCTGCATGACGTGAGTCCCGCGACCGAACCAGATTGAGATGCAAGGGGGACATCGTACTGACAGTGGCACTTGAATCTTTTGCTTCTTACAGGTCGCACCTGCATCTGTGACCGACATCCTGGGCAACAAGATGGATATTTGGATGGTCTCGAACCTGCCCGTCGGCCTGTACAAGCCCGCAAGCGCAGCCGCCGAAAAGACGTACTTCCTGCGTGCGCACGTGCTCGCCGGCAACGCCGAGCTGACCCAGGCCAAGGGCAACGACGTCGAGGAGTTCCAGTGGCTCACCAAGGAGGAGATCGAGAAGCTCATGGAGTCCAGCTACTGGTCCAACGTCGAGGACCTTCTCGACCCTTGATTCAGACTGTCGCAGTCGACACCATTGCGGATGTACTTTTAGCACAGAACCAAGACAATACGACCAAGCTCAGTGTCACAGAAGTTGTTGCCTCGCTTTCGTGTGACACTAGCTCCATCGACGAGAGGCTGCAAAGGAGCTTGCTGTAAGTTACGACGATGCTGTGTGGTCCAATGCGAGGCCCGATCCCGATCGATACACCAGCACGACCTCGAGACTACGACACGATGCAAACACTGATAAAGCTCTGGAAAGGCTGCATTCTGGCAAAGCGACCTTGGTGAAGCTTGGATCCAACAAAGACGCCTTTGTCGACCGTCCTGACTGCAGCTGCTTCAAATCTATGAAGAAAATCGCACTTCATACCGTGACTATTGACCGACGCAAGTTCATATCATCATCGGACAGATCCCAGCCGGAGAGCATGCACCACAGCGGCGGGTGAAATGAGGAACGCGAGAATTGACCGCAGTGACGGTCGCCAACCGAGCCCTTTCGCAAGCTGCTTTTTCATGCAGCGCGCTCTGGCCTGGCTGTACAGCCGACGCCAACGCATGGACTGGTGCGCCAGTGAGGAGGCCCTTGCACCTCGACGACTCGCGGATCCTGTCCAAGTTGCTTCCACGCGTTGATACTGTAGATGACGAGAGTCGAGTCGAATCGAGTTGTGAAAAGGACCGACCTTCTGATGCGCCTGAGGCCCCACGAGATCACCGGCACGGTAGCCTCTCCCATGCACTGCGCACCCTCAATCCTCGAGTCGTCTGCTGAAACTTTATGCTGCGCTGCGCAGCAATGAATCTTCCCGCGGCGTTGGCGACATTTGACATTGTCTTGATCGCAGAAAGAAAAATTGTTTGGCCGTCCGCCTCTTCTGCAGGCAGTGGGCCGCACGGTTTTTGTGGTGGTCCTTCTGTACCGATCAAGCGCCACAAGATGCACCGAAAAAATAAGAGCAAAAACAGAAAAGAACCCGACATGACCAACAAAAAGTCCTGTTAGCTGCTTGAAAGCAGGAACACCGTCACACTGGCTGGGCCCTTTCCTGAAAAAAGGAGGCGTGGATTGTCAATTTTTATTTGTTTCTTTTTGAATTTTAACTTTTTTTTTTTTTTTTTTTTTCCCGGCGGTCAATTCTGCATCTCTGACTGTTCACGGACGGAGAGGGAGAGACTCGCAAACAGCAGGTCATGCACCGTCCGCAGCTGCGCGTCTTCCTTGCTTTTTTTAACCTCTTTATTTTTTTTTTCCCGCGTGTTCTGTTCCATTGAAAGGGTGAGCGAAGACTGGTCTCCCAGAAAATCCGGGCGCCTGCACTTTAGCGTCGTCTGGCTGGCAGGCTGGCTGGCTGCCCGTCCGCCTGCCTGCCTGCCTGCCTGCGCTGCGTAGCGTCGCTCGCTTAATTTCGCGTGACAAGAAATCCAGAATCTTCTGCTCTCTGCACCCAAGCCCAGGGTCGACAAGAGAGCCAATGCGACCAAGCAGAGGAAGCAGCGCAGAGCAACAATGCACGGCAGAGCTTGAGCCAACCCAATTTCGCTTCGCTTTGGCTTTGCAGCAAGCAGCGCATCGCCGCCGCCGCCGTCGTCTCACTCTTTTCTCTCCCTTTCTCACTTTTCAACCAATCCATCGTTCTTCCCTTTCCATCCATCCATCCATCCACTCATCAACACCACCATCACCCTCCAACGCGACCGCACTCCTCTCTGCACTTCGCGCACCGGCTTGGGTCTTCTCTTCGCCTACTCCCCTCCGATCGCAGACTGGGTGGCATCCGTCGAACGGCACGGCAGACGCATTCTTCTGTTTTGCGTTTCCGCGCTGAGCGTCGCGAAAAGCTAGGGCTCGTCTCTGGATCTGGCGCTCGAGGTTTGGCTTTCGCTTTCGCTTTCCGACTGGGGTTTGCTGGTCATCGTCGACGAAACGGCTCTCGCTTTGGTCTCGTGGTCACCGGCAAAAACGCGCACACGCACACGACTCAGCGGCTCATCCGCAGCAACATAGCAGTCGGCGGCTCTTCCGATTTTTTGGCATACTTGTCGCACCATCCGAGCTTGTAGCGCAGCAGAGAAGAGCGAATCGCTTCGTCAGCATCGATCTCGCTACCTTGCTCGCCGCTACCACTGCATCACGGTCGATCCGACTCGTCTAGAACCACATCCCCTCTAGCGCGATTGCTGCCGTGCTCAATTCGCCCGTCTTGGCCTTCGACTCTCACCATGCCTCCCTCCTCGCGACACAGCGCGCATCCTTCGCACCATCCTCATGCTGGCGCAAGGGACCTCCACCACGCTGCTGGCGGCCCGCCGCCTCCTCCCCAACAAGGTGGCCCCGGCATGCCTCCTGGTCCCGGCAACGGTCACATGCATCATCCTCACTCGTCCTACGCTCAGTCGATGCCACCGCCGCCCGGACTGCCTCCTCACGCCATGAACGGTGTCAATGGACCTCCTTCCGCACACGGTGGACCCCCGCCTCGTATGGTCATGGCAGACGGTCCGGGCGGCGCGGGTGGACCACCTCCGCCGCCGCCGCTGCCGCCGCCGCACATTCCTCGTTCCTCCTCCGCACAAAGCCGCATCATGGAAGCTGCCGGCGCACCTGCTGGCCCGCCTGCTTCGTCGTCGCCAGCCGTGCAGAAGCTGGCGCTCGCCAATGAAGCCGCCTGGGTCTCGGTCGGTTCGGCGGCAGAGACCATGGAGGACTACGACCGCGCCCTCTCGGCCTACGAGGCTGCTCTTCGACACAATCCGTACTCGGTCCCAGCTCTCAGCGCCATCGCCGGCGTCCATCGCACCTTGGACAACTTTGAAAAAGCCGTCGACTACTTCCAGCGCGTGCTCAACATTGTGCCCGAGAACGGCGACACCTGGGGCTCCATGGGCCACTGCTACCTCATGATGGACGATCTGCAGCGCGCCTACACCGCCTACCAGCAGGCGCTCTACCACCTCCCCAACCCCAAGGAGCCCAAGCTCTGGTACGGCATCGGCATCCTCTACGATCGCTACGGCAGCCTCGAGCACGCCGAGGAGGCCTTTGCCAGCGTCGTCCGCATGGACCCCAACTACGAAAAGGCAAACGAGATCTACTTCCGTCTCGGCATCATCTACAAGCAGCAGAACAAGTTCCCCGCCAGTCTCGAGTGCTTCCGCTACATCCTCGACAACCCGCCGCGTCCGCTCACCGAGATCGACATCTGGTTCCAGATCGGCCACGTGTACGAGCAGCAGAAGGAGTTCAACGCCGCCAAGGAGGCCTACGAGCGCGTCCTTGCCGAAAACCCCAACCACGCCAAGGTGCTGCAGCAGCTCGGATGGCTCTACCACCTTTCCAGCGCCGGCTTCAACAACCAGGAGCGAGCCATCCAGTTCCTCACCAAGAGTCTCGAATCCGACCCCAACGACGCGCAGAGCTGGTACCTGCTCGGACGCGCTTACATGGCCGGTCAGAACTACAACAAGGCCTACGAGGCGTACCAGCAGGCCGTCTACCGCGACGGCAAGAACCCCACCTTCTGGTGCTCCATCGGCGTGCTCTACTACCAGATCAACCAGTACCGCGATGCGCTCGACGCCTACTCGCGCGCCATCCGCCTCAACCCGTACATCTCCGAGGTGTGGTTCGACCTCGGCAGCCTCTACGAGGCGTGCAACAACCAGATCAGCGACGCCATCCACGCCTACGAACGCGCAGCCGACTTGGATCCGGACAACCCGCAGATCCAGCAGCGTCTGCAGCTCCTCCGCAATGCCGAGGCCAAGGGTGGCGAGCTGCCCGAAGCGCCTGTTCCTCAGGACGTGCACCCGACCGCCTACGCCAACAACAACGGCATGGCGCCTGGCCCTCCCACTCAGATTGGCGGTGGCTCGTATCCTCCTCCCCTCGGCGGTCCTCAGCTGGCCGGCACCGGCGGAGCGCGCGGCGATCTGTCCGAGCGCGACCTTCCTGGTCCCGGCCATCTGGGTCCCTCGCACTCGCCTCCGCCCTTCCGTGGCGCTGGCCCGCCCGGTGCAGATGAACGAGCATCGCGTGGTCCTCCTCCAGGTGCGCTGGCTCCCATGGTCGGAGGCCCAGGTGGTCCCGAGCCCCTTGGACGTGGTGGCTTCCCGCACTCGCGAGGCCCTTCGCCCGGTCCGCCGCGCATGGATCCGTACGGCAGGAGACTGGGCTCGCCGCCGCGTCGGTCGCCGCCACCGCCTCTTCGCCCCGACATGCACGACGGGCATGGCCCTCCGCCGCACGGCCACGCTCACGGCGGCGACTTCCGTGGACCACCTCCTCTCGCGGCCGGTGGCCCAGCAGGCGGACCTCCGCCGCCCCTGGATCACTATGGCCGCCCCATGGGTGGACCCATGAGCGAACGAGAGCGCGAGTTGGAGTGGGAGCGTGAGAGGGAACGCGAGAGGGAGATGCAGCAGGCGGCTCGTGGCTACCCTGCCAGCGGCCGCATCACTCCCAAGAACGAAGCAGGCTATGCACGCTCCCAGCACGGTGGCAGCAATGCGCCTTCGCCCGCCTTTGGACGCCCTCCCGTCTATGCACGTGACGAGGGACGCGAATACTACAACAATGGCCACCCCAGCTCGGGTCCGGGTGGCGCCCGGGGCGGCTACGAGCGAGGCGGACCTCCTCCTCCGCCTCCGCCTGGAATGCGTCACGACGAACGAGGACCTCCTCCGGCCCACTTTGAGCACGAGCGCGGCGGCCCTCCTCCTCACCACGCAGCTGATGGCCGTTACGACCATCCGTACGGTGAAGGTCATGACGGCGCCATGGGCGGTGCATCTGCACGAGGACCACCACCTGGGCTTCGTGGACCCACGCCTGACTGGGAACGCGCTCGCGCTGGCGAACATGGCCCTCCCTCGCTTCACGAGGGTGCCGAGGGCCGCAATGGACCAGGATCTGCGGGCAAGTCGCGCCGAGGACCCAAGTCAAAGGACGAGCTCGAATCTGCACCTGCGCCTCCTTCGCCGGCTCCCTCGGCTGCCGGCAAAAAGGGCAAGGCAACGGGCTCTCGTGCCAGCTCGCCCTGGTCGACTCGAGGCGGCGCTGCAGGCAAGAACGGCAAGGCGGCTCCCTTGGCTGGCGCTGCTGCTACTACTGGACCTGGATCCAAGCGAGCCGCGTCGACGTCGCTGCGTTCGCGCGAAGACCACGCGGATTCGAGGCCCGGTTCGCCGCTTGGAGGCGCTCGAGCGCAACGCGATGCATCGCCGGCCAGCTCGGATGGCAGCAACGAGCCGCTTGCTGCGCGCGCGCCTTCCTCTCGTATGGTGAACGAGGACTACGACGAAGGTGCTGCAGATGCGCTAATGGGTCTGGCTGGTGCGGCTTCTGCTTCGGCGTCGGCGCCCGTACCAGCTCCGGCACTTGCACCTGCGCCCGCGCCTGCACCTGCAGCACCCGCCTCTGCTGCGGCTGCCGCTGCGTCGGACCGCGCGCCTAGCCCCGACAAGCGAGTCGAGAGCTCTCTGGGCAAGCGACCTTTCGCGGAGGAGAAGGGAGCAGACGAGCCGGAAGATTCGTACAAGCGAGCCAAGAGCTCGAGCGCTGCTGCTGTCGAGGCCGAGGTTACCGGTGATGCACCGAGCGACGTCTCTGCTCCTGCCAAGCCTGAAGCCGCTGCAGAACAAGCAGGTCCGGAAGCTGCAAAGGAGGCAGCCGCTGGAACTCCACCTCCTGTTCAGGCTGAAACTGTTTCGCCCAAAGCTACCAGCAATGCTGCAGAGAGCTCGACGCAGCCGATGGACGTCGATGGCCGCGAGCCGTCCAAGGGACCTTCCGAGACCGCCGCAGCCTCTGCCGCCGGTGGATCCACCAAGGACTCGCCGCCTGCCGCCGAGGCAGCGCCCTCGAACGCCTCGGAAGCCAAGTCGACGCCTGCACCCGCCGCTGCCTCGACCGCAGGCCCAGCCGCTGCAGAGAGCAGCACTGACGCCAAAGCCAGCGCCAACGCCAACAGTGCTGACGCGCAAAAAGCGGCAGAGGAGGACGACGACAGCCGCGAGGAGGAGGAAGGCCAGATTCACGAAGATCCGAGCGATGCTCCTTCCAAGCCGGCCGAGGATGGCGCCAAGTGATGAGGCGGTCTTTTCAAGTTGTCACTGCTACAAGACCAAATCAAAATGTTTCTTCGTCATCCTGCTTTGAGAGTGTTGATCAGGCTGGGATGGTGTCCATGTGGACAGAGATGTGAGCCTGCTTCGAGTTCGAGTAATCTGCGAAGGACACTGCGGATGAGTGGATCGGCAATTTGGCGCTGAACGAAATTCTTGCCGAAAAAACGAGAAGCAAAATTGGGGTCACAAATTTCAGTTTTCTTGCTCCTTTCGAGATGTGCCTGCAACGTGGACGGACGACGGACGATCGCAAGTCGATCTCAGCGCTTCTGCTGCAATGTCGAGGCTTCGGCTGCGACGGGTCGCGTAACACTGTCCGGGAGGCCGTCGGCTGTCGAAAGCGAAGCTGTTTTGCTTGACAGAGAAGAGGGAGAGAGGCCGGTATACCCGTTGAGCTTCAAAGGGTGTCGGCTGGTCGGAAGTGCAAGACAGTGCTCAGCTTGAGAGGTGCCAGCGAAGTGCGTTCCGACCATGAGAGCGTCTGAGCACCGCCGAGGTAGTGTCATCGGAGACGCTTTCCACTAGCGGCAGCGTGTGTCGACGGAACCCCTTTGTGGCGTGGGATGCATGGGTTGGAGCCAGCGTCGCACGATGCACGGACACACAGCCCAGCCGCGCGGCATTCAACATCCGGTGCGGATTCGACCTGCGGCTGTGTCGCAGCTCACACCACTCCACGTGTGATCAGCCAAAAACGTCTTTTACGGTAATGTCCTCGAATCGCAACGGGAAAAGGCACGACAAAGACCGGTTGAGAGCTACAGCATGCAAAGACCGATTGGCTGGGTTTTGCGCTTCCATCTCGGTGAATTTTGGAATGGGTCGCAGCGGTGTCGGAGCACGAAATCCTGTGATTCGAGTCTTTCGGCATTTCTCCCACCGCCCTTTTCAAGCCTGCGGGACCTGATCACTTTGGTGGTGGTCCTCCTCGTCGCCGTCGCTGGCGTTACAGTCTGTGCGAGTGTCACACAGGTGCGCACGAGATTGGCACGCAAAACCTTGAGCTTGAACGTGATCTCAAAGCTTGAGTCTGCTACAGTAAGCGTACCGCCGTCGACCCCTTGCCGCGCTGATCTGGATCGATCAAGACCGACCAGCTGCTCTTTCATGTTCAAGCCCAAATCACAGAGCCGAGGCGGCAGAGGTCGCAAAGAGGAGGAAACAATTCATGCATGCTGAGCAAAGAGGTGGCGCCAGCAGCCACGCTTTGCCCGTCTGAGTGCGACTCTCCCAAGCCCAAAAAAAGAAATCGAAGGGAAAGGGGAAAGAAAGGGCTGAAATGTTTCGTTCGCAGTTGAAAAAACCCTGGTTCGGCTGTCTCACGGTGAAATCGAACGTCGCTCCGCTGCCACTTTGCCAGCTGGCCGCCTTCGCTTGGCCGAGAAGACCAACACTTTGCAAGTCGCTCCAAGCACACACGCGCCGGGCGTGAGCCGTCTTTTTCACCTCAGAAAGCTTGGCTTGACGCTGGCCGCTGCTGCTGCTGCTGCTGCTGCTGCTGCTGCTGCTGCTCTGGCTGATTCTGGTCCCTTCTAGCCTGTCGGTCATTTGGGGCCTCTCGCTCGAGCTCTGTTGCTCCTCTTGCCATTGTGAGAGAGGCTGTTGGGTTGCTTTGCTGTCGACGCTCGCACCTCATCTACGCCATCTTACGCCTCGTGCATCTTCGAGTCAAATGAAGCACACAGCATAAGCTAATGCAAAGCAACAGCAAAAAGTGCGTGTGC
>LT795071.1:164450-178095 GCA_900162835.1 Sporisorium reilianum f. sp. reilianum | reverse complement strand
CACAGTGTGTGTTTCAATCGTGCATTTTTTTTTGTTGGCAATTTCGGCAAATGTAGAGCACACAGCACAGCACACTGCATCGTCGAAAATCGATGCGTCTGCACCCTTACGCACTCTACGGCAGCAGCAGCAGCAGCAGACAGGCTTCGATCAAGCGAAACGAAGCCAGTCCACGCACACATCACACAGCCCGGCCGACGCGCGCTCGCCTCTCGCTCTTTCTGGTTGGCTGGCCCCTCTTGGTCTCTGCTATGCACCGCGCCCGCACGCCTCTGCCTCGGTGCCTGCCTGCCTGTCAAAATCGAGACGGCAAGCGACCAACACCCTTCCAGTCCGGCTGCAACCCACAGCCCCTCTTTTTCTGTCTCTCTCTCTCTCTCTGCATGGCTCGGCGAGAGAGACCCTCTGGAAATCATTCGAAACTCACACTGAAGAGAGTCGACGCCTCGCGCCGCTTTCTGAGGCCAAGAGAGACACACACACACACCACGCAGACACGCATGCAACACGCACACCGCCGCCGCCCTTTCTCCCTTGAGTTACTCCTCTCTCTCCGCTTGCTGCCTTTGACCCTTCGTTTGGCTCGTCTCCGGCTCCCTCTCTCTCTCTCTCGTGTGGTCGTTGGCACGCATTCGAAGCCATCTCTCGCACACACACTCGCTTGGCCGTTTGTTCCCGCTCACGATCCACTCGTTGTTGTACTCCATCATCTCCTCCTCACCTCTCCCTCCTCACCTCCTCTCCTCCTTCAAGACCACCCTCAGCGCCTCTGCCCTTTTTTGGCTTTGCATCGTCTTGTTCTTTTCTCCTTGGCACGCGCGCGCGCACACTCTCCCCTTGCTCAGTCGTCCATCTTCACGGAACTCTTTCGACGCTGCGGCATTCGTTGCGGACGGCCATTCCGATCCCAGTCAAAGCCTGCGCCTCTTCGTCTCTGCATACACCCGCTCGAAACATCTGGTGGCTCAGCATTCTCCGCGCCTTCCGCAACCGTCACGACCAACCCTTTTTTACGGACATCGTCGCATTCACGCTGTGTCACTCGCTGTTCTCCGCCCTGAGCAGCACCCAGCACAGGACGCACCGACACCTCTGCATTCTCGCTCGAATGCATTCGAACCTGATCTGAACGCTGCTTCCGCTCGCATCTCGCGCGAATAAAGGCCTCGTCGCATTCCAAGCTTAGCGTTCAAGCCTGATCGACCCAATTCGAGCTCAAACTCACTTCGACTTTGCCCAACGCCCTCCCAGCATCCTGCCTGCCATCCGCACTCTTGCGCTCATCCCGTCGACGCTTCCACTCTGCTTGAGCCTATCCTCCTTCTCTTCTCCGCCCCTCGTCACCTCGACCCACAGCATTAAACTGCGCCACTCATGTTCGGCAGTCAGTTCCAGACACAACCGTTTGGCCAATCGACGCCCGGTTACTACCCGCACATGACCGCACAACAGCAGCAGCAGCAGCAGCAGCAGCAGCAGCAACACCACCAGCAGAACCAGTTTGCCTGGATGCAATACCAGCAAATGCTGCAGGCACAGCAGTTCTACGGCCAGCAGCAACAAGCACAAGCACAAGCAGCGTCACCTGCTAGCGAAGTCGGTTCGGGCTTCGACAGCCGCCGCCGCACCTCGTCCACGCCCCAACGGCCTCAGCACGTCACCTACAACGACACCTTCCGCCGTGACCAGCAGCAGCAGCAGCACCAAGCTGGCTCCGTCGCTGCTCCCTTCCCCGCTGGCTCGTATGCGGCCGGTGTGCCCCAGCTTAACTCCATGCGCAGCTTCAACGGCCAGCCCATGGCAGTCGGCCAATTCGGTCAAGTCGCTTCGTCTGGCCATTCCGCCTCGTCCTCGGTCTCGTCGGCGGGTGGCTTCCATCCTTACCGCAGGACACCACGCGGAACCTCGGATATCGGCACCGCCGCCAACTCACAAACGTTCCCCTCAAGCGGCGCAGCTGCCTCTGCCTCGCCATCTGTAGCCGCGCCACGCATTCGCACCGGCAGCACAGCCTCCAACGCTTCCTCGCGAGAGGCTTCCTCGCCCATGCTGGCTGCCGAGCGCAAACGCGGCGGCGCCATCCCTCCTTCAGCCTCTGCACCGGGCTTTGCCAACGCTCCTGCTTCCAAGAACGCACCTTCCACCACTTCCTCGCAGGCTGGACTCTCGCATTTGCGCGGCGCTCCACCACGGACCAACAGCCAGTCGTCCATCGGCTCGGACGCCTCGTCGCGGACTGCCACGGCCGGCGCTGGTGCGTCGGCCCCCGTCCACCACCGCTCCGACTCGTCCACCTCGCTCCAGTCCATCAACACCTCGCAGCGTGTGCAGCCGCCGAGCGCCGCTTCCTCCAAGAAGCCATCGCCGCTGTCTCGACAGGCAGCCAAGGACGACGACGAAGAGGCCGTCTACGGCAGTAGCGATGACGACCGCGTCGATGGCGGACGCTCCACTCCCATGCCCGGCTATGCGCCCAAGCCATCGAAAAAGACGGGCCTCTCGAGCAAGCTTCGCAAAGCCCTGTCCTTTTCCAACATGAACGACGTCCAAGACAATGCCGCCTACAGTGGCTCATCAGCCTCTGCTGCTGCTCGGCGTCCGCAGCACGGCGTGTTTGGCCGCGACCTCGGCGGCTTGCCCAACTCGTCCGGCGACACCAACGCCTCGACGGGCTCCACCCGCTCCACTTCGCCTCCACGCACGCCCGACAACGGCGCTGCGCTTCCTGGCTCGTCGGCCGCCTCGATCACGTCGCGACGCGGCACGCGACCCCCGCTCTCGAACAGCAACGAGGGCAAACGCAGCATCTTCAACCGCAAGTTCAACTCGTCCACCGACAACATCTCCATCTCGTCCACCGTCTCGAGCGCTTCGGTCATGCTGCGCAAGGTGGGCAACCTCGGCAAGCTCGCCCGCCGTCACTCGCTCATGGGCCTCACCAACATGTTCAACAAGGACAAGGAGCGCGAGGGTCGCGACGGCATCCACGCCGACTCGTTTGGCACCTTGCCCACCGCTTCGGACGACTCGGCGATCAACACCAAGTCCAAGAAAGCCTCGAAGAGCAAAAAGGGGGTTCCGGCCACCGCCTCGATCACGCACGCCACCGTCGAACTCGAGAGCGCCCGCGTCACGGATGCTGGCATGACGCCCGCTGCCTCGTACGTCCGTCAGCATCAGCTCCAGATGCAGGCGCAAGCCGAGGCAGAGGCGCGCGCCGCCCGCGAGCGCCAAGAGTCCGAGGCGAAAGCGCGCGAGGCGGGCGAGAACCGCCAGAAGATGATCGAAAAGGAAAAGGAGAGGCTCAAGTCGAAGCGAGGCTGGCGCAAGAAGTTTGGCAGCAGCGGCGGCGGCGGCAGCATCAGCTCCATCGCTTCGGATGCTCCCACGGGACTCGAAACCACGTATGCCGAGCCCGAGGAGTATGGCGATGCTGCTGCTGACGCTGCCCACCACCACCAGAGTGCCGAGCCGCTCGTGTCTGCTGTGCCGCCGCAGATCTCGATGCCGTACGGCGAAGAGGGCGGCTTCGATGCCTCGTTCGACAGCGAGCTGCTCGAGCCACCCCACATGCCCGCCGCTGGCGGCCTGGGTGGTGACGACTCTTCCGACGAGTTCGAGACGGATAGTTTGCGACACTGGGGGGAGGGCATCGAGCGTTCGCGCGCCAGTGCAGCGCAGTTCAAGAACTACAAGGGCATCCTCAAGAAGACGGCTTCGACGCCCGATCTGTCGCTGAGCGGCGGATTCGAGAAGCCGTTTGCCGGGCGCATCCGTGCCAACTCGTACGACGCGCCCCAGGCTTCTGCGTCGTCGTCGTCGTTGCACGGCGCCGCCAGCACCATGACGCACATTTCGAGCAGCACGGCGGGCGTGGAGCGTCTGGACGGCGTGGGTGCCAAGACGACGGACTCGCCCGTCTCTTCTCGCCCCGGTTCGCGTTCGAGCGAGGTGCCGCCGCGATCGGCATCGCCCGGCTCGATGCAGCATGCGGGCGGCGGCGTGCTGGGTCACCACTCGAACTCGTCGATGCCTACGCTGTCGTTGATGATGGACGCCACGGCCGAGTTTTTGCCGCAGCGCTCGGTGACGGCGCCGACGCAGGGCAAGAAGAAGCTGTCGTTTGCCGACGATCTCATCTTCCACTCGACGTGGCCGGCCACGGTGTACGACCGACGCGGCGAGCAGGCGACGTGCAATCGACTGACGCCGCTGTTGGCGCAGCGCATCAAGGAGGAGCTCAACACGTACAAGATGGAAGAGATGGCGGTGGCGCCCTCGAGCCGCATCTACACGCACTTTTTCGTCTAGAAGCACGGTCGGTGGTCGTGATTCGTTTCTCTCCTTTCGTGGTCTTTGCCAAGGATCCTGCTCTCGTCTCATTGCGAATCATGTCGGCAACCAGTCCACGTTTCGCCTTCGGAGAGAGACGCGCTTGGAGCGAGACTGCCAGCAGAACTTTCTCCCGTGCTCTCTCTCTCTCTCTCTCTCTTTCTTTCTCTCTTCTGCTTGCAATTCTTTCTCTTTCATACAACCGATCCTTCCGCTTGCTCAACACACTTCTGGCTCGTCGCGCTCCTTTTCTCTCAAAAGTCTCTCACATCATCATCATCGGTTCTGGTCGTGCTCTTCTCATTTCCAACTCATTCCTCATTGATCTCATTTGCATTGGTTCGACTTTCCATCACAACTGCTGTCCTGCTCCTTTCTCAATCAAAAATGCGCGCATAGCTGCCTCGATGGCCGGCTCTTTCTCTTTTTTTTTTTCTGCGTTCTGTTCTGCGATTCGACTGCGATTGCAGTGACGAGCTGTGTTGCTCGTATGTACGTGTCAAGCCGAGCGTGGGGCCCGTGCATGGATTTTTGAAGAGCGAGATTGTTAGAGTGTGGATGGCTGCGTTGCTGGCTGTGCTGTCGGCTGAAGCTGAGATCGGCGATGAGTGAGCAAGTGCCCGCCTTCCCGCACGGCGATGATGGGAACGGGCCATCAAGGCGACGAAAAAGCGACTCGCTAGCTGCAAGCGAGAAAGAGTGAGACGGACAGACAGACAGACAGACGGACGGATGGGTAGAGGGATGCATCGCTGGACTGGAGGATCTCTGGGCGGAAAGCGTCTTCCGTGATGCAGAGCGGCAGAGCTGCCACAAGGCTCGAGCGAGCTGCAAGCTCCACCTCACGTTTTGCTTGCGCTGTTTCGTCATCGCTGCCGCTGCGCCTTGACCATTTCTGAAAAAAGAAGCGGATTCATTTTTCTGGTTTTGGTTGGTAAAAAGAGGAAAGGGGCGGGGCACACGCTGAGGAGATGCTGCTGCTGCTGCTGCTTGGGTGCTCTGCATGCGCACAGCTTTTCGTTTCCAAAAAAAAAAAGCCAAAAAAAAAAAAAAAAATCCAATCCAAGATCGTCCGTCATGCTGAGCTTCGGCTGCTGCTGCTGTCCTGTCCTCAAAGTGGGGCAGGAGGATTGAGACTCAGCTTCGCTTTGACTTAGGCTGATGATGCTGTTTGAAAGGGCACACGAAATGCTGTCCCGCGCTTTTCTCTCCCCTGTCACACGCCTTTCTATTCTGCCTGTGCGCTTTGCTTTCTCGCTGCCCCGTCCTCTCCGTCGTCGTCATCACTCATATTCACCTCATCACCAGCACCACCACCATCCCATCCTTTTTTGCGGTCTACACCTCGATCCTCAGTGATTCTACTTACCGACAACGGTTCGGTTGCCCTCTCCTGCTGGATCCACCCCGGTCAACGATCGTCCTTGCGCTGTTCATCAGCCCACATCATCTCGAACTGCTTAGCGTCCACCCCGCTCACGCCCCAACACAATCCCAAGCTCGTTCCGCTGGCCTTTCATATCGACGCCTGCCGCCACGAATCGTGGGTTCGTCTGTATCTTACTTGGGCCAACTCGTAGCTCGTGCAGTGCAAGCATCCATCGTTCAAGTAAACTAGCTTGACAACGACCTGCTCGACAGCTTTTCTCACCGCATTCGATCGATCCTAGCTTCTTGCCTAGCATTCAGCGCTCATCCAGAGACTAGCCGCATATTTCCTCCGCCATCATGGGCTTGCTCGATCATGTCAGCGGCGCCGTCTCGGGCGCCAAGTCGCACATCAAGCCTTCCAAGGAGGACCGTCCGCCCGAGGGCGCCTCTGCCGACGACACCGAGGAGCTCGACGAGGAGTCGGGAAACATCCTCATGTCGCTCATCGGCCAGCTGCGCATAGGCATGGACCTGTCCAAGGTGACGCTGCCCACGTTTGTGCTCGAGCCGCGATCCATGCTCGAGCGCATCACCGACTTTATGTCACATCCCGACCTCATCTTTGGCGCGGGCAAGCTCGACTCGCCCGAGCAGCGCTTCCTCCAGGTGACGCGCTACTATCTCTCGGGATGGCACATCAAGCCCAAGGGCGTCAAGAAGCCGTACAACCCCATCTTGGGCGAGTTCTTCCGCTGCAGCTACAAGTACAACGACGGCACCAAGGGCTACTACATTGCCGAGCAGGTGTCGCACCACCCACCCATCAGCGCCTACTACTACGTGTCGCCAGAGAACAACCTGCTGATCTACGGCGAGCTCAAGCCCAAGTCCAAGTTCTTGGGCAACTCGGCGGCCACCATCATGGGTGGGGAGAACCGCGTGGTGCTGCTCGACCGCCAGGACGACGGCGAGTATCAGATCTCGATGCCCAACATGTACGCGCGCGGCATCCTGTTTGGGCGCATGGTGCTCGAGCTGGGCGACACGAGCAAGATCCGCAACGAGCACAACGACCTGAGCTGCGACGTCGAGTTCAAGACCAAGGGTTACTTTACGGGCACGTACAATGCGATCGGCGGCAAGGTGACCAAGTCCGGCAAGGCGGTGGGCGAGATCACGGGCAAGTGGAGCGACGCGATGGACTACAAGGAGTCGGGCTCGGGCAAGCACGAGGAGCTGTTCAATGCGCGCACCGCCACCATGGTGCAGAAGGAGGTGATCGCCGAGGACCAGCAGGAGGACAACGAGTCGCGCCGGCTGTGGAGCAAGGTCACCGAGGGCATCAGGGAGAAGAACCTCGACAAGGCCACCGAGAGCAAGACGGCGATCGAGGAGAAGCAGCGTGCGCTCGCCAAGGAGCGCGAGGAGAGCGGCACCGCGTGGCAACCGCGCTTCTTTGTGCACAAGGGCGACCGGTATTACCCCAAGATTGACGCGCTGCCTTCGGACGAGTACCGCCCACCGGTGGTTGTAGAGTACTTTGCCAAGGCCTAGAGTGTACAGTAGACGAGGTGGTTTCCATTCACACTGTGCGGGGGAGAGCGGGATAGGGTTGCGCGATCAACGCTGCGCTGCGCTGCTCAGGCTGTCTCCCTCTGGTTTTTTTTTTTCCCCTCTAGTTAGTGCCGTCATACCGTCTTGTGTCCCCTTGCGCGTTTTTTTGATCATGCGAATGCCATTTCTATACCGGATTGAAGGGTATGATGTGAGTCAAGGCGGGTGCTGCGAGTGATGCGGGCGGAGGGTGTAATGCGGGGGGGTGCGATGACGAGTTTTGGGCGCAAAGCGCGTAAATTGCAAGCGCGTGTGACGCGTGGAGTGAAGAAGTGGGACGCGTCTTTTTTGTGAAACGCCGAGAGAGAATGTAGAGTTTTCGTGTGCTCTTTGCTCTGTATAATCACACTCCATCATATGAAGTCACCTCTGCGCAGCGCTTCGTTTGCATTTCGCCACCAGCACAACAGCGACGAAAGGGGAAACAGTTGAACAGATCATCAGCGGACACCAATACAGCGTCGGGGAACAGGGATCCGCTCTTCACCCATCGATATTGGGACACGCTTTTCGCGCCACGACGAGCATACACGGCAGGATGAGCTTCGCCCCCACGACACCGATCACGGCAAGCGGGAGCGCAGCAGAGTACACGCACAAGTTCAAGAAGCACTTCGGGGACCGGCCGACGGCGTTTGCGCTCAGTGCGTCCGCACACTCCACTGCCAACTCTAGCGAGCAGGGTTCGTCGAGCGGCACACTTCTCCCT
Organism: Sporisorium reilianum f. sp. reilianum; assembly: GCA_900162835.1. Classification (NCBI taxonomy): domain Eukaryota; kingdom Fungi; phylum Basidiomycota; class Ustilaginomycetes; order Ustilaginales; family Ustilaginaceae; genus Sporisorium; species Sporisorium reilianum. The sequence goes on along the minus strand of LT795071.1, from coordinate 170,069 downwards.
GCTGGCGCGGCGGCGGTGGAACGAGGAGGGGATGTGGACGACGAGACGCATACGGCGCTGGCGAACCTGGGGTGGCGCATCCGCGCGCGCGTCAACCAAGGATACCTGCGCACAGCGTCTACGGCCAACGCGTTTGCATCGGAGCGCGACATCCTGCGCAACGTGACCAACACGCGGAGGGCGTGGAGCCGCACCGCCACCGCGCCGACTATCGCGGGCACGTTCGAGGAGCTGAGCACCGGCACGCCCGCTCACCCTGCACCAAGTGCGAAGCGCGGCAGACGCTTGTCCGATGCTCAAGATGCCGACCAGGAGGAACAGGAGATGCAGGTGGAGCCGCAGCAGCACGCAAGACGCATAGCCGGCCTACCCAAGCTCTCGTTCTCGTCCTCCGTGTCCTCGACGGATTCGCACGATGCGGGCTTCCCCACGTCTCCCCCCCAGCCACGAAGTTTTGCGAGACACTCCTCGTCACATTCACCGTTCCAGTCTTCCAGCTATACGGTGACGGACATGGATACAGATATGGACGACGTTGTCGCGAAAAGGGAGATCGGAGGGGTACGATTTTTCGAGCCACTTCAACCGCACTGATTTCTAGAGCTCGCTCTTTCTCCGAACTTTGTCTCAAGTATACCCCGCCTCGTTCTCACTGCTCGTTGTAGACAGACGGCACGCAATGCAACTGTGGTTCTTCTTGCTAGCGTGGCTAGGTGGTATCATTTCTTGAAGCGCGCTTCTTTTTCTCCATCTCGCCTTCTGCTTCCCTCCTTTCTTCCTCGCTCCATCATCCTCTTTCCCCTTGCAGCCGCGTCTCTCCTACCCAACAAACCGAAAACTATCCGCCTGCACAACATACTTGGCACTCAGCACCACACTCGCATCCTTGCCCGTGGCGCTCGAGCACGCGACGCCGCCCTCGCCGCCTGCGGCGTGGACGACGAGCACAAAGTTCTGCGAAAACGCACGCGGGTGCGACGTGAGCGGCGCATCCGGGTCAAAGTTGCCGCGGTTGCGGTTCGCGCCGTGTGTCGAGGACGTGGCGGATTTCGGCGCGGTCGAGGTGGACGGGTGCAGGGCCGAGGAGGACTCGGGCGTGTGGTGCGATACGGTGCCCGAGACGTTGAGCATGATTGATGGTGGGATGAACGAGGCTGTTGCGCGTTGGAAGAAGGTGAGTGTCAGTATGCTGCTAAAGAGAGGATTGGGATGGCAGGGAAAAGGGGAAAAGGGGAATTGTATGCTTCATATACTACTCGATACAGCCGTGGATCTCTGGTGGTATAGGTATCGAACCCTTATGAAAAGCGTCCCGCCAGCTCGACTTTGCGACGCGGGACTATGGGGTCATTCTCGCCTCTCGCCAGCATCGACTGTAAGAAAGTGGATCGAGCTGTGGCAAGCTTCCTTACTCGATCGATGCGCATATCGAGGCTGCGAGTGTCGTCGCGGAGGTCTGTCAAACTCACCTCCATCCACAGCGCCACCGAGCGCATGGCAGTCAAACGCCTGCACTTCATGCTTGCTCCCCGGCATACTGTTGAGCATCGCCGTGAGCTCCTGTTGCCCGCTGACGGGTGTGCCGTTCCACACGATCGACGACGTGGGCAGGTAGAGCGTGGGTACGAGGTTCGTGCGTTGCGGCGAGTCGGAGGCGGCGTAGTAGGCCGAGACGAAGGTTTCGGCGGCTTTGACAGCAAAGTCGGCCAGACGGCGCGAGTCGGGCCGCTTGTCTGTTGGAGGTGGGTGTGGTGCGGCTGCCATCTTTATGGGTGGTGCTGAGTATAGGTGTTGGTGGAGAAGATAAAGTGAAGAAGCAACAGACGCAGCTTTGGACAGTTTGTGGTTCCCGACTTCCGAGGATCAGAGATCGGGTCCCGATTTGTTCAGAAAAAGCACGCCATGCCCTCGATTTTTGAAATTGAGCTTTTCAGTGGGCTTGCGAAGAAGGCACAGGCAGAGGCAAAATGTGACTCGCTGCAGAGCCTAGATTTGCTGGAATGGGTCGCCGCCTGCTTGATTCGCCCGCTCCGCACCGCACCGCACTGCGCACTGCAACACGCACTCACATCCTCTCTCGGCCAGTCTGCGTGACAAGCACACAGCACAGTCGGGTGTGCCGCTCAAGATCATCTTTATCGGTGTACAATCCGACCCTCACCACTTTCCTCCTACACACTCACATCCTTCCCCAGCACTGCCTTACACTCTTCAATCTCGCTCTGTCATCCACTAGAGCTCTGTCACAGATACCGACCTCTCCCTGAAGAGCCGCGATCGATTCATTCTCGCGCCCTCTTTCGGCTGCTGCATTCTCGCTTTCTGCAAATAGGCCTTCCCTACCATGTCGGCTCCTCGTGGCGCTTACAGCGTCGCATCCTCGCAGGCGTCCACCGTGACTCCCTTCAACACCGACGTCGCCTCCTCGGTCGCATCGCTCGACTCGTCCATCCCAACCTCGCCCGAACCTTCCGACATTGGCGACGATGCTCCTCCCAAGCTCCCCTTTGTCTCGCACAAGGACCGCCGCGGTGCCAACGGATACCGCTTCGCCACGCAGTGCGCCACCGTAGACGACCCCAACCACAAGGACCAGTACGGCTCGTCCTCGACACCCATCTACATGTCCGCCACCTTCAAGGGTCTCCCCGGTGCCGAGTTCGACTACTCTCGCTCGGGCAACCCCACCCGCTCCATGCTCCAGCACCACCTCTGCCAGCTCCAGAACTGCAAGTACAGCTTCGCCGTCTCGAGCGGTATGGCTTGTCTCGACGTCATCACCCGCATCGTCAAGGCCGGCGAGCGCATCATTGCCGGCGACGACCTCTACGGCGGTACCAACCGTCTCCTCGGCTACCTCGCTTCGCACCAAAACATCCACACTGACCACGTCGACACCACCGACACTTCCAAGGTGGAGGAGATGCTTCAGCAGCGAAGCCGCGACGCTGCCGCCGGTCTTTGCGGCAAGGTCAGCATGGTGCTCCTCGAGACGCCCACCAACCCTTGTCTCAAGATTTGCGACTTGCAGCGATGCGCTGCTGCCGCCAAAAAGTGGGCTCCCGACGCTGTCGTCGTCGTCGACAACACCATGATGTCGCCCTACCTCATGCGTCCCCTCGAGCTTGGCGTCGACGTCGTCTACGACTCGGGCACCAAGTACCTCTCGGGCCACCACGATCTCATGGCCGGTGTCATTGCATGCGACCGCGACGACCTCGGCAAGCAGATCGCGTTCACTATCAACTCGATCGGAAATGCCCTCACGCCCATGGATTCGTTCCTCCTGCTCCGTGGCATCAAGACGCTCGCCGTGCGCATGGACCGACAGCAGGCTTCTGCCATCACCGTAGCTCACTACCTCGACTCGCTCGGATTCAAGGTCAACTACCCCGGTTTGGCTTCCCACCCTTCCAAGGCCGTGCACGACAAGCAGGCTGCCGGCCCCGGTTCGGTGCTCAGCTTTGTCACTGGCGACAAGGCGCTCTCGGAACGCATCGTCGGAGCCACTCGACTCTGGGGTATTTCCGTATCGTTCGGCTGTGTCAACAGTCTCATCTCGATGCCCTGTCTCATGTCGCACGCCTCCATCGACCCCAAGGTGCGTGCGGCTCGTGGCATGCCCGAAGACCTCATCCGTCTCTGCGTCGGTATCGAGGACGAGCGTGACCTGCTCGAAGACCTCGAAAACGCTCTGCTTCAGGCTGGTGCCATTCGCCGCAAGCCCTCGACTCGATCTATCGATATTGCTTCTACCACCGATAGCTCCCGCGCAGCATCCCCAGATCCCATTGCCTACGAACGCGCTCCTTTGGATACCCAAGAGCACGTGCAGCAGGACAAGGTCGACGGGCTCGTCGAGGACATGAACCGTGCAAAGCTCGAGACTCGCGGCGGTGAGGGGGAACCTCGCTTCGCCCAAGATCACCCGCCGCCGTCGTCGGTGGTCGTCAGTGCGCCTGGCAAGGTGATCCTGTTCGGTGAGCACGCCGTCGTGCACGGTGTCACGGCTGTCGCCGGCTCTGTGGCTCTGCGCTGCTACGCCAGCGTGTCGCCCCGCGAGGATGGCAAGATCTCGCTCGACTTGCCTGATCTCGGTGTCGTCCACACCTGGAGCATTGATGAGCTGCCCTGGTCGGCTGTGCCTAAGTCGATCCAGGCTGGCGGTGCTGTGCCCGACTCGCTCGACAAGAACCTCGTTAGCGCCATCGAGAAGGTGGTCGGCGATACCGTCAACGAGAGCGAACGAAGCCATGCTGCTTCCATCGCCTTCCTCGTGCTCTACATGTGCATCGCTGGCCGGGCCGATGCGCGAGCCCAGGCGTTTGTGCTGCGTTCGGCCCTGCCCATCGGTGCCGGTCTCGGATCGAGCGCTGCGCTCAGCTCGTGTCTCGCTGCGGCGCTCAACATCCTCTACGAACGCATCCCTGCTCCCGCCAACGACGTGTCGGCCGAGCACTCGGCCTACGTCAACCAGTGGGCTTTCCTGTCCGAAAAGGTGATCCACGGCACACCTTCGGGCGTCGACAACTCGGTCGCAGTGCATGGTGGCGCCATCGCCTTCACGCGCGCCCACGCGAGCAACACGCTCACCGCCAACAAGATGGACAAGCTCAAGGGCTTCTCGTCGTTCCGCTTCCTGCTCGTCGACAGCTGCGTGGGCCGCGAGGGCAAGAAGCTCATCGCTCACGTTGCCGCTCAGAAGGAGGCGGAGCCTGCGCGCGTCGATGCGGCGCTGGCTCGCATTCAGACGATTGCCGACTCGGCGCAGACGCTGCTCGGCGGCAACTCGGGTCTTGCACGCCCCGCAATCGTGGCTCAGCTGCGCGAGCTGATCAAGCAGAACCACGCCGAACTGGTGGGGCTCGAAGTGTCGCACCCTGCGCTCGAGCTGATCAAGAACAAGACCGAGTCGTTCGACCAGCTGCTCGCTACCAAGCTCACTGGTGCGGGAGGCGGCGGATGCGCCGTCACACTTCTGCCGGACGAGTTTGAGGAGAGCAAAGTGGCTGAATTGATCAACGAGCTGGAAGGCGCTGGATTCAAGTGCTACGAGACGAGGGTTGGTGGAGATGGTTTTGGTGTCAAGCTGCTGGAGGGTGGAGAGGAGGAGGCGCAGGCGAAGCTCAAGTTCAAGCAGGCGAGTGTGAGTGCCGAGCTGGCTAGGTGGGCGGATGGTCAGGATGGGTGGGTGTTTGCTTAGACATTACGTTCGGTAGGCTTGTGTTTGGCGTCGTAATCAGAAATGATCTTGTCGTAGAATGGTTGAGGTAGTTCGAGGCAGGCCTTGACGAGCGTTCGGAGACTGCCTTTCGCTTTTGCAGTCTCGAGGTATGGTTGGAGCTCCTTCGGCATGGCAGCATAGAACATGGACGCTCCCAACTCACAAGCGGCGAAAACTGGGAGCGCTTTCCTGGACAAGTTGAGAATGTGAAAGAGCCACTCGCGCCATTTCTTTTGATCCCGCACCAAATCGACCGTTGCTCCCTTCTCGAAGACGGCCTCCAATAAGCACGTGAAGAAGTCTTGATCGTCTTTATCTGCAGCATTCGGGTCGAAGTCGTCTAACAAGGTGTCTGCAAGAGCATCGTAGTCTTGGCGGATGCAGTCGTCGAGCGA
>LT795071.1:140301-156635 GCA_900162835.1 Sporisorium reilianum f. sp. reilianum | reverse complement strand
TATTTTTTTTCCACTTTTCTTTTTCTTTTCTCTTTTAATTTAAAAAAGGACAACCCCCAAAAAAGTGACATCACTGGGCCATCAGCTCTGATCAACTCTGGCATTGAGTTTCTCTTCAGCAACACTGCACACATGGTCTTTGAAGCAGATTGCTCCTAAAAGAACCCACTGAAAGCCCATCTTTTGTAAGAAATTGAATTGTGGTTCACAAAATGCAGAGGAGTAGGCCTAACAAATAAAGCGCAAAAATATTTGAATTTCGTTTGAAATCTCATGGAGACAGGTGTCTCTGTGACAATTCTGAGGTGTCTCTGTGAAAATGTCAAGGACTCAGAGTCGACGAATTATGCGCGTCCAGGCTGAGCTGTGCATGCCAGAAAGTGGTCCTTGCGCGCCGAATTTTCGACTTGTAGCAACGTCGCTCTAACATTGTGAAAATCGCGCCCGATCCTTGGCCTCCTGCTCAATCACCGTCTCGAGTGGCATCACCAGCCCAGCCCAGCTTTGGCGAGGTGGGGCGTAGGACGCTAAACCTTGTTGCAGAAGCTGGGCGCAATGTCCATCAACCCAGCCAACGCGCTATATCATTTTCGTACTTTTGGCGGTATTGACGAACGAAGCGAGAGAGAGAGAGAGAGAAAGATCGACGGCGTGCATACAGTGGATCTTTGCGTGGAACACAGAGCTGGGACGAGGATGTCTGCGAGTCAGGATGCTCTCGTCACGCAAGGAGAACCCGCCTTGCCGAGAGCGTGGGGAAGTCAACGAATGTCGAACGCCGTTTCTGCTTGACAACGCTGCGTGACGCCGCTCTGTCGGAACGGTCTGGAGAGGTGCAGAAGCAATGCACGACATGTGCAGGTCGGCGTAAAAAAGCGCAATTGTGACAGGTCGAAAGAGCAACACTGAGAGACCAACACTGTTCTAACTTGGCACAAACTGAACGCCGCTTTTCTCGAGAATCGTTCCTGGCCCGTTGCCCTTTTCGCTGCTGCTGCAGAACAGCGGGCCTGAGCTTGCCGTGGGAAACCCGTCCGAGCTTGAGCTCCGTGGCAATGGCTTCTGCGCGGAAGAGCCGGTGCTGCTGTGAGCTTGAAGCTTGAGCGTTGTCACCCTTGAGCGGAACCACCGATGGCTCGCGCTCGATGCACAAGGCAGGTGGCGGTACAGCCGATCAAGCAGCACAACTCGAGGAGAGGTGCTGCGCTGCTCGGCTCAGTCATGCTCATCGGCTTCTGCTCAGACAGCTGCCCATGCTCTCTTTGCGCTGAATGCTGAGTTCTCAGGCTGGACAGCGCTGCTCTCCCTTATATAGCCGTAGCTTGCGACATATCATTTCCTCCCCTCTTCTTCTTCCCCTTACCGCCCCCACCCGGCTCTTCGGTGCTACTGCAAGCTCGTCCATCCGTACCCGAGCTCGCTTCCAAGCGCCCACCTTGGATCCGAGTCGAGCGCCATCGCTGCGCCTATCGAAGCACGTCAACGCCTTCGCTAAGGCCCGGTCCACGCTCGTCCCACGAGGCTGGTTCTCTCTTTCGCACCTTGAATGCGTGGCGGTCCAAGATCGTCGTGCAGCAGCATCGTCCCACTAAAACACGGATCGACGCTCGGATCATCGACGTGCATGCCATGGACCACGCTCAACTTCTCTGATACCAGTCTGCCATGACAGGCCTGTCCATACGCCTATAAGAAGGAGCAAGCCAGGAGATGATCTCGACTGCGGATCAAGCTGTTCCCACCTTCGATTGCCTGCCTGACTGCCTCCCTTTGGTCCCTTGGCTTGGACATTGACAACATCAGACGGCTTCGCGGATCGCATATACTTGTATCAGCCACCTCGGACGGAGCTTCAGCTCAAACTTCATCTACACCATGAACCTTTTCGGTGCATCATCTGGTTGCGGTTCGGCACCCAGCTCCGACGTATCCTCTCCCGCTCTTCCCGAGCTCAGCCTCGACGCGTCGCTACAGCGTCTTCATCAGCAGGAAGACTTTTCGGCGTCTTCCATCTCGTCGTCCGCCCCGTCTCGCGCCTGGCTACAAAGCCACCAGCAAGGCTCATCGGAACAGCATCCGTCATCGCCTGTCGAGTTCTCCTCATCGCCTTTACCCTCCAATAACTTGGACCACAATCAAGCCTTTCGATTCCCTCCGCTCAAACCAGCGCATTCAGCCACGCAACACACCGCCACCGGCTTGGTGGGCCATCAAGAGGCACAGCCTCAAGAACCAGCCTTTCCCACTCGACCTCGAACCAGTCGCGGCTTGACGCATCCCAAGCCTTTCCTCTCCTCCACTCGGGCAACGTCGATTGCGTCTCTGGCTGAAGTCGACGTCGAGCCTTCTTCTCAGATTGCGTTTGGGACACCGTTCGCAACCGGTGCATTCGAAGCAAGAGACTTGTCAGCTCCAAGGCCTGATTCAAGCGCTTCAAGCTCTTCGATCCAAGACCTCATGCGAGATTTTCCGGCTCCGTCGCCGAGGCAACCATGCACCAACATCAGCACCAGCCCGAATCGCGTCGAGACGCGTCGTCTTCAGGCATCGCCTCTGCCTCCATTTCCGTCAGCACCATCGTCATGGACTCTTCTGTTCGTCCCCCTGGAGCAACAAGAGAATGTCTTGCAAGGCACGACTCCAGGCGCCATCGTTCTTCCTTTGCTTTCGACGTTCGAAGATCAAGTCGAGCAGCTCAAGGTGCACCTGGTTCGAGACTTGCATCACGAGCCCAATTCAGTCGAGAGCAAAGACGTCGAATTGCATCTGGATCTCAGCTGCATTGCTGCACTCCCCGCCAGAACCTCGGCTCGAATCACGCCACAGAGCTGGTCCATCATGTTCGAGCGGTTCCTCCGAAGAGACATGCCGAAAGATGAAGGGCCACTGCCGCATCTATATCGAAAGACGGGTCTTCCTATCGCAGCCTCGATACGTTATCGTCTCACCCTCTCTTCTGACTCTGCTCGATCCGAAGTTCGGTCCGGCATACCGAATGCTTCGGTATCAAGGATCTTGCAAGACAGGATCACCCAATCGGGGCACGGCACGCACGACAGCAGCCCATGGGCAAGGAGAGAGTCGGAAATGACCCTTCTGCCTTCGCATTTCAGCACGTCACATCCACCGCTGGCCATGGCAGCCAGTCGAAGCTATCCAGGTGCATCTCGCACGCCTGTTCAGCGAGGGCCACTTTCGTACTCTCCAAGCAGGAGTGCATTACATGAAGACGTCGTTCGACATCAGAGCCCAGCTCGGTCGCCATTCAAGCCTACTGCTTCGTCCATGTCGTACTCGCTTTCGGAAGGATCCAAGCTTCGCGCGCTGTCTCTAGCGGCGGTCTATCCGCTCTCATCTCCACAGGGCGCTGGTGGACCCATGGAACGAGATGCTGAAGGTACAATTCCAGTTCATGCGGAAGGGTATGGACTCGACAGAACGCTTCCAACGAACACCCCGGAACGACGTCAACGATACTCGCAAGGCTCGAGCCACAAAAGCTTTCCCTCGAGTATCACTACTCTCTCGAGCTGCTCGACCAAGGACACGAGCATTCGCAGTAGTCGTACCCGCTTGAACGCTGCTTTTGATCCAGAAAGCGCCGGCAGTGAAGACGAGACTGACGACGATCTAGGTAGCCGATTCTGGACACATCTTTTCACACTCGGCGAGCAGGTCGGTCGTGAGAGCAAGCCGTCGGGCGACAATGATGGACATAGTCGACCAAGGGACCATCGAAGCGTGTCGGTATCATCGACAGCCTCAGATGCCTCTGTTTTCAGCTTCAGCCCCTTGGGTATTCTCGTACCCACGGATGGGCCATTGGAGGACGAGAGGCAGGACGTAGAAAGCACTGGGACGAGACATGCATCGAACCTGCCTGCCTCACACGGCGCCCCTTCATCTTTTCTTTCGCCTGCCCTTGAAGCACAAGCGTCCACCATCCTCGGAAGAAGACGAGCATACAGCTCCATGGTGCCTCTCACCGGATGGAGAGCAGGAGACAGCGACCTTCGCACCGCAGAGGGTCAACGGTCCATCTCGTCGGGCGAGCTACCTCGGGTTCTGGTTCTGGAGCCTCGAGGCGGTCTCAGCATCAACGCGCTAGGTCATGATCATGCCGACTTAGTCACGCCGACGATGGCGAGCTTCCAGGGACGAGCACGAGCTTTGTCTGTGCAGCCTTTGGCCAGACCGCCGTTCGGCTCTGCAGATCCTCGAACCGTCTCTCAAAGCCTGCATCCTCGCGGGGATAGACAGAATGTCTGGGACGAGGCGATGCTTCAACTCACAGAGCGATTGACCCGCTCGAATCTGCAATCGTCGATCAGCCGTCAAATCTCGCCCGAGCGGAACAAGGCTCAGAGTTGGATCGCTTCAGGGGTCGAAACTCAGGCATTCCAGGATGTTGGCGCGGCGGCAGTACCCCAGGAGAGCAACAGCTCGGATGCTGCCTCACCAGACGTCCAGAGTTCACCTCTCCCCGGCCTGTTCTACGACAACTGGGTCGAGCGAGTCGATGGCGGCGTCGACGGCGATCTCGGCAGAAGAGGCTCCACGTTCGAATCCAAGGACTCTCCTGAACAAGCAAATGCTGGTGCTGCAGCGGCTGCTAGCACATCCAGGATCGCTCCCGGCAACTTGGACATACTCAGACCGGGTTCATCTTCCGACTCACATTCGAAGGAGTTCGACGAAAACGAGCCATTGCTGCAAGCTCTGCAAGAGTCCGACTGGCCCGTTCCTCAGCCACGTTCCGAGCCGACCGTGCCCGATGCCAGTCATTTGCTCTCTGCCTCGAAGAGCTTCTTGTCCATAGCTTCGCCCATTGCAGACGATGGGGCGTCTGACGGGGTAGATGATGACGACTATACGCAAGATTTCACGGTTGTCAGACACTTGGATGCATCGAGCGCCGACGAGGACATATCTGTAGCACCTCCGGCTTCAGCCCTGACGCCTGTCTGGTTGACGCGATCGCAAACGACCTGGCTGCCTCAGATTTCCGAGCCGCAGATCGCCAGTCATCATGCCCGCCCGGCCAGCGCGTCACTGCCGTCGTCGAGCAGTTTTGTCTCGGACTGGGCTGATCTGGCGCAGCGTCTCCGTTCGCCTGGATCGATGCGGCTGCTGTGCCTAGCTGCCTCCAGCTGGTCCGTCGCCGAGCTCGGTATCGAGGAACACGAGGCAGGTCGTGGTGGGACGAGGAGCAGCACGGTGATTCATACCGGTCTGGCTGTCCCTTTCCGGAGCGCAGACACTGCCATGACTCGGTCTCGGTCTTTCAGCGCTGTCGGGACTAGTGTGATGTCGATGCAAGCAGACGCTGGGGAGTCAGACTCTGACGAAGGCGGATCAGCCCGCGACTCGACAGCAGGTGCGGGACAAGGACCGAGCGCACCAGTCGGAGAGCACCGGCACCGAAGCCTCGCTCGGAAGAAAGCAGAGCTTCTCGAGCCCATCCGCATTCCCCTTTACGGCGAGGAACGAAACGGCGGAAGAAGATTGGAGACGGGCACGCCGTCGACTCGGCCCATGGTAAGCAGCAGGATGAAACGGTCGCTCAGCAACATCTTTGATTTGGCGTCGCCCATAGAGTTACGTCCACGTCAACAGCAATGAAAGGGTCCCGTCACGTGTCATGCGAGAGCGTCGTGGATCCGTATGAGGTAGAGTGCGGACAAGTAACGAGGATGAGGCTGCGGTGGTGCAAGTGGATTTTGCGCAACTTGAAGTGCAGCTTCCAACAGCTCGGAAGTCGGACGAGGAAATTTCGAGTGATGTCGTGTTGCGCACCACCGTTCTGCTTGCTCGCATGGTCCAACTGCCTCTACCATCCTCGCCCATTCAGAGAGACATACAAGATGCCGGTAAGTCGCACACCCGCATAACAGCTCAAGCTCACCGCTCGGTGTGGACACTAGCTGACTCGAAGCACACACTCTACGTCCCCACGTTTCGCTGTGTTCAGAAACTCGCGCTGCAGCTCAAAGCGCAGTTCACCAACGTCACGCACCTCCTGCCCTCCGACCCGGACCACACGCTGATGCTCAAGCTCAAGTGCACATCATGCCACGAAGAGCACTCGAAGCTCGTTGGGGTCAGGCCGTCAGACGAACACGAGATGACCAAGGGCGCCCGCGGCAGTGCCAACCTCGTCATGAGCTGCAGTGTGAGTCCGCTGCTCCTGATCTTCCCTCCACGCTTTCTTTTGTGCTTGTTTACTGATGTGGCGCTTCCTTCTCTCCATCCCTTCTTTTGTGGTTTTGACTGATGTCGCACCTGCTTTGCTCGGGACGGCGCAGTTCTGCAAGAAGGAAAGCTCTGCTAGTAAGTACACTTCGACAAAAGATGGTGAATAGAAGAGAAAGCTGACAAGTTGATGGATGTGTGATGGGGTAGAATTCGAAGAGCCAACGACAAAAGAGCCATTGTGGAGACCGATCAACGCCGACGAGCAGGGCGCGACATGGCAGACGCTGTGCGTGCTGGATTTCCGTGGCCTCGAGCCTGTGGGTTTTGATCCTTCGGTAAGCACGCCCCACCTTGCATCACTTCACTTAACCCTTCCGAACAAGCATGCTGACCCTGAGCTTTGCTTGATCGAAACGCCAGGGCGCATGGACATGCAAAGGCCTCGAATCGGGCACGACGTTCGACAGTGTCGAGTTCGACGATGGCGTAGAGTGGATGGACTACGACGAAAAGGTAAGCTGCCCTCCCACCCGCCTTCATCCCCAACACACGCTGACATGCTCCTCTTGCCACCGCACAGGCCGGCGACGAAGTGAGCATCATGGAGCTCGAACACCGTTGGCAGCGTGTCTGAACCCTGCATCTCAATCTCAACGCTGACTGCAACCCCACGCGCTCTGACTGTGCGTGTGCGTGTGCGTTTTCAGCAACAACGCCGACGATCACGGCGAGTTCCGTGACAAGCCACCGGCACATCGGCACCGCGGCGCACGTTGGCGGTGGGGCAAACAAGTGGGTGAGAAAAGCGTTGCTGCATGCGGTGGGACAATTGGCACGCCAGGGCGTCAGATATGAAGTCGGTCGTTATGCGAAAAAAGTGGGTTGGTAGGGTGCAGTAGTGAGAGGGCTGTGCCCGACAAGTGGGTCTACGTGTGCTGTTACACTCTGTGCGTCGTTTCGAAGAACGTGATGTCGAGGAGGGCAGATGGAAAAAAGGTGCATCGTGGCGAGCGAGTGCAGGAGCAAGCAAAGGCAAGCAAAGGAATGCATCGACGCCGTGGTCTATACGAAGCGTTGGTCGCCACCGACAACCGACTCCGCACAACCCACCCAACGGCGAAGGCTTGCAGACTTCATTCGGGCGCTCTCCTCGTTGTCGTTGCGAAGACGATCACGATTGTCCTCGAATCAGGTCCCGCACTCCCACGGCCGCCGTAACCGCACTGTGCAACGCCAGCCAATCAGTCAGATGAAAGCCTCCTCGCCGCTCTTACCTCGCCCAACTGCGAGGAGCACCTTTCTCTCCCCGCCCCCGCCGGTCTCGCTTCTCTTCCTCCCCAACACCATCACCCTTCCTCCCCTCCTTTGTTCCAACCCAACCAACCACACTCGTTTCTGCTCAAAGCTGTAGGCAGCATCCCGCGCGCCAGGATGAAGCTCCTTGCGCTCACCCCGCTCTTCACCACCCTCCTCTTGCTGCTGCTTGCGGTGCCTTCGCTGCACGCGGCGCACCAGCTGTCCAGTGCGCACTCGAAGACGACGCATCTGCTGCACTGCCTCGGCCACGGGGCGACGGCGCACGCAGACCGCGCCAAGGTTGAGGCGCTCATTGCGGCCAACCCGAACCCGGCGGACGACCGCGTGTGGTCGCAGCTGCCCCCGCGCGAATGGGGGTTCAAAGGGCACGACGCCACCGACACCTGGACGCCCTCGGACCGCGCGATGCGCCAGCACCGCAAGCTCATCCGGTGTGCCAAGCGCTTGCAGCTCGACGTCATGCATGCCAATGACGCTAACAACGCTCAGAAGCCCGGACATCAAGGTGAGTATGCATGTGGGGAGAAGAAGTGGTGTGGGATGGGTGCTGACCGTATACTGTTAATGTGTACAGAACCGCGCGTGCTGCCGGACATGTTTGGCGGCCAGGGGTTTAGACAGGTCAGACAGGACGCGAACGCGTTCCCGCTTCGTCAGCCCGTGACGGTGGCCAAGAACGATGCGCAGGGCATTGCGCCTGGTCCCGGTGCTGGCGGTGCTGCTGATCCCGCAGACACAGCTCCTGCTGCCGGTGCTGCTGGTGCTGGTGCTGGTGCTGGTGCTGGTGCTAGTGCTAGTGCTAGTGCTGGTGCTGGTGCTAGTGGTGCTGGTGGTGCTGGTGCTGGTGCTGGTGCTGGTGCTGGTGCTGGTGCTGGTGCTGGTGCTGGTGCTGGTGCTGGTGCTGGTGCTGGTGCTGCTGGTAACGGCGACGGCAAGACTCCACAGCCAGCCTCTCTCGACCCAAACAGCCCTAATGCCGCACCTGCTTCTGGCACCGCCAATGCCACTGTCAAACCCAACCCTGACGGAACAGTCTCACCTCTTTCTGGCGGACTCACAGCTGCTGACGACACAAAGACCAACCCGGACGGCACACTCTCACCCCCCGCAGCTGGACAAAAGCTCGCACCTGGCCTGGGACCGGATGCGCCATCGGTCGCACCTGCACTCACCAACGATCCTCTCGAGAAGAACATGCCCAAGACTCAGCCTGCTGTTGCTGCTGCCGCCGGTGGAGCCGGTGGAGCCGCTGGCACAGACCCTACGCAACAGGGCGCCTTGACCGCAGCCGGCCAGCCCGAAAACGTCACCATGGCCGCTGTCGCCGCTGTGATCGCCAACGTGACCAACAACGGCACGCAGACCAACGCCAACACTCCCAAAGTCGCCGCACCCGGCCAGGTCAAGCTGGCGCTCGCTGCTGTCGATCCCACCGCGGACGGGACCAACGGCACCGCGTCCACGTGCGCCAACCCGTTGATCCGCAAAGAGTACTCGTCGCTCAGCAGGGACGAGAAAAAATCGCTGGTGGAGGCGATCAAGTGCGTGCGCAGCAAGCCGTCGCGCTTCAAGACGGACGATGCCGCCTGGAACGCTGCGGACGACTGGACGCTGCTGCACATCCGCATGGTGCGCTACGTGCACTTCACCGCGTACTTCACCGTGTTCCACCGCGGGTTTGCGGCGATCGTCGAGCGCGATCTCAACGAGTGCGGCTTTGCGCTGGGACTGCCGTGGGTGGACTGGACCAAGACGGCGGAGGATCCGTCGACGAATGCGGTGTTTGATGCGGATCCGGAGTACGGGCTGGGCACGGATGGCAAGGGCGACAACTCGAGCTGTCCGTGGAACACGGGCTTGGCGGTGACGGACGGTGCGCTGGCGGAGCACTGGTTCAATGCGCCGTTCAAGCACCGGCTGTGTCGCCAGTTCAACAACCTGGATGTGCACACGCCCAGCGCGCACTTTGGCTCGAACTGCACCACGTTCATCAACGCCGGCTTTGTCAAGGGACTGGGTGCGACGCACGACGACGGCAAGTTTTTTGACTTTTCGTCGGCGCTCGAGATCTCGATGCACCTGTCGATGCACACGTGTGTCGGCGGCAACCTGGCCTGGCTGAGCAGCTCGCCGAACGACATGGTGTTCCACCACCACCATTCGTGTGTGGACAACGCCTTGGATGCGTGGCAGAAGAAGAGCCCCAAGAACAAGGCGGCGTTCCACGGACCCAAGAAGCAGCAGAAGGGCGGCGCACACCCGCCCTGGACCGCGCAGAGGACGGACGAGATCAACTTTGAGCCGCTGGCCGAGAACGTGATGGTGCAGGATCTGCTCGATCCCGAGAGCGGCAAGTGGGGCGGCAGGATGTGCTATCGGTACGATTACAACGTCGACATGTGATGGCGACGTCGGCACTCTTCGCTTCAGCTCTACCCTTTTTTCCCTCTCCTCTAATCCAAGTCTTTCTGTCTTTTCTCGCAATCCGCATACGAAAGCCTGTCTCTGCAGTGAACGAGTGTGGAATGTCGTCGTCATCGCCAGCATCGCCAGCATCGCTACCGCTCGATATCTGATCCCGATCTTGTTCTTTTTTTTTTGTCAGCGTGTGAGATCGGCCAGAACACGCGGTCGAACCTCGCGCACGAAGAACCCGCAACAACCGATCGTGACGGATCTCGCGTCGGTCAACCACACCCACACACACACGACAGAAACGTGCACACTTGCGGTACAGTGCTTACCCACGCTGCCCCTGTCTGTCATTCGGAAGCGGTGAGGAAAACGTGGCGAGATGCAGGGATGGTGTAAACAGGCAAAGCCCGGCGCGCGCGGCGAAAGCAAGATGAGGCGGCCACGCAGGCGTTGTCAGGGACGGCTCGCGATCTTGAGATGTGCGTGTGGCTTGGCAGTGGGTGATGCGATGGCGAGGGCGCCGCAAGCGCTCCACTGTCATCCGTGCCACATTGCATACACAGGAGACCTGGCACCAGCAGAGATTCAACCCACCGAACGCAAACCGAAAGCATGAACAGCGCACACACACTTCTCGGGCTGAGTCCCAATCGAATCGGAAGGGCGTAAGCGATGTGCTAACGCCATTGTTCTGGTTCACCACCAAAAAAAAAAAAAAAAAAAAAAGAACACCGAGATCGAAGACAAGGCGCTGGTGGTGAGCACATCGGTTCGGCAGCTCGCGCGCGTCATGCTGCCTTGGACTCGAAAAACAAGCTTGACGAGACATTTCTCACGCTCAGCGGACCACGTTGGGACCTCTCGCCTAGTTACCGCACCGATTCGCATCATCGTCTTCGATGACAGCCGCGTGTATGTCCAAGCGACCGCGACTTGCCTCGGTCCGAAGCCATACGACCCAATGCAGCAAAGAGCTTGGCGGTTGTCACGAACCACGAGTTCGCTTGATCTCACGCTCGTCGAAGCGAATGGCCGTGCTGAAAATGAAGCAAGGCCCCACCTCACTCGGCTGGACTCGGGTGGTTTGCTAAACCGCGTCGGGCTGTGAAAAAGGGCATATGCAGTAGCTTACGGCGGAGAAAACCAATTGCGAACCAAGACAGTCTCACGAAGCGGACGTGCCTTTCACAAGCGATACCCGAACACTGCGCGCGTGCTTCTGTCAGGCTTGACACTTTTGAGACGTCGCTCTACCGAAGCCAATATCGGCGTTCCCGCGTCTGTGCAAGCTACAGGTAATGAAGAGTGTGAGACAAGCTTTACTCTCTGGCTCCAAGGGTTGTGCGAAAATTTCATATTTGGCTCAGAATTGGGCAGGCCAAAACGTCTTATCTCTCGGCAAGCTCGTCATACTCACGCCCCCCTCTTTCCGATAGCGAAAAAGACAACTGATAGCAGTCCATACGTATATATCAACTTGCTCTCGTCGATGAAAGCTAGCCATCCGATGCTAACTGTGCTTATGCAAGGGTTCGGGGGTCATCATTGTGACGAGCTGCGAGAGAAGGAGAGGCAGGGCGGAGCATGCGCAAAACGTGCGCTTGCAAGCATCTTCGGGCAAGCCGGCATCTTGACTGATTTTTCACACGGTCCCCTCAACCGGATTGTTCTTCAACGATAAAAAAAAATTAATCCGCGCTCCGTTCTTTGAACGACGAAAGCTAGGAACACAGCGTGAAGCGTGAAAACTGGGAAGGAACAAGAGGAGCGCTTCCGAACGGGATGCATTTCGAGTGCGAAATTGGCCGTCGCTCTTCGGTTTTTTTTTTTTGTTAAAAATTTTGTTTGACAGGCGGAACGAACCCTTTTTTGACTTGTTCGCCCCTGCAGCGACAAGGCGAGAAGAGAGTTTTCTGAAGGCAAACTGCAAGCACCCCGTCTGCAGCGGCTACATGCACGCCGACCTCGCGCTCCCACCACCTGCACCCCACCTGCAGTCAGCAGCACCTCTGCAGACGAGGCTGCGTTTCAACACATACAGTATTTCTTTTTTGCTGCCAAGCGAAATCCAGTTTGACGGACAGACAGCCAAGAGGAACGGCGATGCCGGTCGTCTGCTCCTTGGCGTCCAGCGTGATCGGTGTTCCGACATCGAGGTTCGTCAAAGGGATCAAGATGAGATGATGATTCGATACGGAATGGAAAATGAAGCGGCGCGGAAAAGAGAGCAACACTGGAACCCTTCTGGTGGCCGCTCTGGCCCGGTGCCTTGAGTGTCTAAAATTCTTCTGCTCGTGAAAATTCACACTTCCTGCCGCTGCTCGCTGCTCAGTGCTTTGGTGTGGCGACGCCATTTGCTTGCAGCGCATTCGACATCCTGGACCCTTGGTATGCTTCTTTGCTCTGCTAAGCTTTCGCTCTCCCCCTCGCTTTCGAATCATCGGTTCCCGACGTCGACCTCCGTCCAGGACGCTTGATCCTCACCTAACCTTGTTTTGGTCACCACCCGTACCATTCGACCGCTGCTGCCGTTTCACACTCGCCAATTAGGGTCCAAGCTGCGCGCCACAGCTCGTCAGGCTATACTCTTTGCCGGCATCCCACACGGCACGCAAGATCAACGTGATAGACGCAGCTGAACCGCTCTTCGCCCACCATTGGTTTCGAACGTCATCAGCTGGGGCTTAGTGCGATTTGCTTTGCAGCGAGGCTTGAGCATTCATCTCCAGTCCGAGGTCCTCCCCTCTCGGCGGGCACCGACACGAACCTCTTTGCCAACCCCTCGCTCGGCCGCCCTCCGCTCTGCTCCGATCTTTCCTCACTATCTCTCTGCCTTCCACATTTCATTTACCATCCGAGACCCTTACCGGAGCCGCCGCGCCTTTGCTGATCATCGCCGTCGACACGGGCTTCGTTGAGCGTCGCACTCCCGCTTTCAGCCTTCGTCGACCGCTTAGCTAGGAGCAGCACTGCACAGAGCCTCGCTCGATTCATGCATCGAATCTCACGCTTGCCGCCTATCTAAGCTCACACCGCATACGCGCAGCCCGAGCGAGCAGCATCACCTGGTCGGAGCACTCCGGCATACACTCGTGTGGAATCGCGGTTTCCGCTTCAGCGACTTTGTGACTCAGCCGTCGTCTTTTCCCCTTCCACACTCTCGACCATCACTCTCTCAATGTCTTCGGCCTGCTCCGACCATCGCCAACCTTGATTTTCGACTCTATCAGCAGGTCGCAACTCTCTATCACCAACAGTGCGGCTTCTCCGACTGAAGGCAGTGTTGGCCCATCGAGCGTCTGTTGGGTTCTCGAGAGGCGAGTAACACCGCCATCGTGGGTCAGCGCTTCACCATGGCCGCCTCCACCACCCTTCGACCGCATTCATCCAACAGTTCAGGCTCGTCGACACCCTGGCTGTCTCCAGAGCCAGCTTCCACCACCTGGCGCCACTCGTATACCTCCTCAACCGACCTCAGTCGACGCACCAGCACCGCCTCCCCCCACTTGCACGCCGCCACCACCGCCAGTGCCATGACTACCGATCCTTCTACGTCGTCGTCGCCGTCCTCATCTCGAGACCCTCATTCGCAAGAATGGTGGGAGCACGTTTTGCCTCCAGGTCAACTTGCAGAACGACTGCGCAAGGCTCAACGCTCCACCAGCGCCTCTCGTCGACGCAACAATCCTGCTCTCGCCAACGCCACTCCGTCGGAGCGCAGCGCTTGGAAGAGACTCTCTGGCCTGCCCACCGAGAAGCACCAGCACGACCGGTCCGAGTCTTCCACCGCTACCTCCAGCCGCAGGTCTTCCTTCCAAAGTGGCGCTTCGTCAGCAGCCACAGTGCCGCGCTCAGCAATGAGGTCCAGTCACCGCTCTCACGATGCCGCCTCTGTCAACATCGGCAACCTCAGCCAGTCAGAGTCGAGCGCAGAGGTGTCGAGTGACGAGTTCGGGGGCAGCTCAACCCGTCAGCACAGCCCACAGAACCAGACTCGGTTTGCGTTCCCAAGTGGCGAACGCGACCCGGCGACGCCATTGCCATCGAGACGACCGGGTATCAAGACCACCGGCAACAGCCCCGAGATGGTCTCGTCGTCGTCGTGGTCGGGAGATGCGTTCGACTCGAGCCGCTCCATCTCTCGCAGCTTGGGTGGTCGCAGGAAGCGCGTCATGAGCGAAGATGGCATCGCTTCGTCCTTCTTTGCTTCCGCCCAGTCGTCCTCGTCGTCCTCTTCATCATGTCGCCTTCCAGGCTCGCATTCAGCCGTGCATCTCAGCCAGCTTGCCTCGATCAGCAGCGAGACCACTACTTGGACAACCACCCCCGCTGATCGCGCCAGAGCCAAGTACACGCACCACTCGCTGCCCGATACCCCGGAACTCAGCTCGGAGGATGATGGCGGTGCAGATGTGACGAGCTTCAGCGCCACCACCACTGCTCAGCGCGTGTGCAAGATCAGCACCACAAAGACCACTGTGAGGACGTCTTCGGGTTCGGCTTCGTCGTCCAACACCACATCACCTCCGACCATCCGTCGATCGCACTTTGACCAACCGGAAGAACCACCTTCCAACATTGCATCTGACGACGTTGATGGGTACATCAGCCCTCCCGGTCGACGCGACCGACATGTCAGCTTCGATCAAGCGACCGAGATTCCGAGGCGAGCCAGCGTCCAGGACTGGAGCGAGCCCATGACGTCGAGCCAGTCGACTTTCTCGTTTGGCAGCCTGCCCGGCCGCGATCACGCTAGTCCGTTCGACTCGCTGCCGCCTCGGTCCAACAGCACGAGGCGGCCACGACAGGGAGTTCGCACCAGCGGCCGTCGCACGACTAGTTTCTCTCTGCCCGGCAGCCGTCGTGGTTCCCTTCGCGGAGACTCGCCTTTTCAGTTTCACGCGTCGACAGCAGCAGCAGCAGAAGCACCAGCTGCAGGGTCGCAAGACTTTGGCTCCAAACATCGACGAGCAGGCTCGATCCCGGACGTGGTGCTTTTGGAGAGCTTGAACGTGGCGCACAAGCAGCTCGCTTCGGCGGGCAACCTTGCGCTGACGCTGACGCGCCAGCTGTCTGCACCGCTGCGACCTGTGTTTCACATGACGCTGTTCCTGAGCATCTCGAGCATCACGGTGCTGTCGCTCGCGTGTTTCTTGTGTGCCAGCTACATGCTTACGGCGTGGGACGACGTCAGCAAGCGCACGCACAAGGTGGGCGAGGTGGCTGGGCGGACGAAGCATAGGTTCGAGAGGACGCTGGATTGGGGGTTCCGCATGCTGGCGCCGACGGAGGGTTCGTCGTCGTCGCGCAGTGGTGGTGAGGGCAGGGCTTCGGCGGGCAAGGCAAGGGCGGACGGGGAGGGTGCGTCTGGCGGTGGGGCAGCGGCGTCGTCGTCTGGAACAGGCACGGGTAGAGCGAAGGAGACGGAGAAGCGAGGAGGAGGACCGGTGCGCGCTGCAGGGCACGCACTGCTCTGGCCTGCACGCATGGCTTTCTCAGGTGCCAGCTTGGTCGCTTCCACTCTGACGCCACCGGTGATCTCCAACCTGTTTTCCGGAACGCAACAGCGCGATCGCGCCAGTCAGACGAAAAAACCCCGAACCGGCTCAACGCTCCCACCCCGACCGCCGCTCTCGACCCTGCTCCCCTCGATCCTCTTCACGCTGCTGCTCGCCATCGGCGCGGGCCTCACCAGCTTCATCGCCTCGCGCCGCGCAGCCGCGGAAGCCGCCGCTGCCCCCGCTGGCAGTGGCGCTGCAGGCGCACGAGCCTACTCCGTGCCCCTGTCCGGCTCGTCGCCTGACTTGGGCGGCGGCGGGATGGCATGGGGCCACTTTGGCCCGAGCTCGACGACGCCGTCGTCGCCGAGCGCGTCGCCGTTCGTCGGCGCCAGGAGGGAAGTGCACAGGAGGACGTTTGTTGGCGGGATGGCGGAAGGGTGTAGGTGATGTTTACGATTTGTTGTGGCGCATGTACACGAATGGATGTTGATTTTACGTCGTTGTGTGGCTTGTCTTTCTGCCCCTGAACCCTCTTCATCCCACTGTGCGTGTCGAGTACGTTGTGTAGACGCCTCTCTGTGTGTGCCTGTCTGTGATCGACACGTCTCCCGCGTGGTTCTCAAACCCCGCCGTCGGCGCTTCGACCCTCGAGCGCACGCGCGAACCCTGACCTGCACATGTCCCCCTGCCCCGCCTCCCTCACACAGTCGCAGCGAAACGCTCACGCCCAGACCCACACCTCACCACGCGCATCACGTCCAAAACACATGTTGAATCTTTGCTTTGCCGCTGCTAGTGCACAGCGAGTCTAGCGCCTCCGCTGGCGCAACGGCTTGATCTGCCGCCCGCCGGGCGCGGGCGAGTTGGGCCCACTGCTCGGCGCCGCGCCCATACTGAACAGCCCGG